>JANTPZ010151616.1:3462-16039 GCA_025593235.1 Vachellia pachyceras | reverse complement strand
ACGTTTTGACCCTTATATGTGGCTGCAGCCTACTACATCAAAGAAGCATGGACGACCTATTACCACATGTGTGAAGGTCTTGGATATGACTGGACTAAAGCTGTCAGCCCTGAATCAGATTAAGGTACCTTCTAGTTCACCCAATAACTTGGAGCAGCCGGAGCAGCATTGACTTATCCAAGATAAATTGTGATTATGTCGGTCAACTTAGACCTGAAATTATAAAAATTGCCACTGTCTCCAAACTTGAAATGTTACCCCCCCACCCCACTATAATGTTGCCTTATGCCCCGTTTGGCAGCATGAAAGTGGGGTTTGAGAAGTGAAAATGGAAGTGGATTAAGTTGTTTGATATTATGGAAGCCACTTCCATATAATTTCCACTTCCATCAAAATTGATGGAACCTGGTTCCATGGCTCCCCCATTAGAACGCGGTTCCAATTCCATGAAACTGGTGGTGTGACCATTTTGCCCCCATCACCTGTCAGCCATTCCGCCCTTTCCATGCCTGTCATCCCACCTCCGTCCATCGCCAACCTCCATCAGCTAACCTCCATTGCCCCAACCTTTGTCCTTTTAATCTCTTAACCCATCCTATCTTCATCTTCAAGCTTCGATTTCATCATACCCATCGACTTCTCTTCAATCTCAACGAGGATGGAGATTTGACGACGACGACAGAGAAGCACCAATGATGAAGCTGTCAACTTCAGATCTGAGAGGAGGATGCGACAGCTTCAGATTTTTGTTGTCATATTCTTTGGCGATAGCTTTCTTCTCATCTTTTTTTTTTTTTGCTTTTTGTTTGAGTTAATGTCTGGTATTTGTTTGGATCTGATTTACATGCTGCTTAGATTGATTTAAGTATTGAATTTGGATTTGATTTCTCTGGCAACGGTGGTGGACAGCAATGGTAGGGAACAGTTTCACTGAACATTCACCATGGATGCTTATGACAGGGAATGGGAGAATTTTTTATGTTAAAGGGTATTTTGGTATTTTCGCATTATAAATATATAATTCAATTAAAAATTATACCTCAATTCCAAGTGCATACCAAACATGCTTTTGAACCTACTTCCACTTACATTTCCACTTCCACTTCCATAAAAACTCTTCTACGTACTAAATGGGGCATTGGTTCTTGGTTTAAACAACTACTTTTATTGCCGTACGAAATGATAAATATAAAAATAATCTTACTATTGTTTTATTATTTTTTATTTCCTATGCACTGAGTTTGTCTTTCATGTTTTTGTAGTTGTTAACAATTATATCATCAATCGATGATCTTAACTATCCTGAGAAGACAAATACTTATTACATTGTGAATGCCCCATACATATTTTCAGCTTGCTGGAAGGTAAAATTATATTGTGGTCCTTATGACATGGTTTCTGATATGGAATACCTATTTTGGGAGTTATGTAAATCACTTGGCATTAGCAGGTTGTGAAGCCACTTCTACAAGAGAGAACGAGGAAAAAAGTGCAGGTCTTGCCAGGTAGTGGGCGAGATGAACTGTTGAAGGTGAGGTGTCATTTTCTTTTGATTTTTTTCTCATGGAATAAATTCTAATGGAGAATATAAGAGCAAAAGGAAAGCTAAAAGATTAAAAAACGAAGTCTAATAAGCTACCTTATAGGTAAGGCAAGCCAATCATGTTACAAGTTATGACGCCAGTGTTCATTGTTCTGCCCCCACTTCCCTTCCTCTCATATTTGTCTATTTGTTTTTGTTTATCTTTCTATCTGTACGTATATATGTGTGCAGGCGTGAATGTATATACAGATGCGTGCATGTGTGGAATTGACTAAAATCCGTCTGAAACTTATTTTAAAAACCATAAAAATGCTAATTGGAAGGCTATATAATCCGATCATTAATCAATCAACTGAACTCAGTTTAAATTGAATGTTTTACATGATTAAATTCAACCATTGAAAAAGTGGCAGGTCCATGCAAGCCAATAGGACATCTCAACGGATATGCAAACTTTCTCATTTTTGCATTCGACTCTTGGCCGAGAAGCCATTGAAGCTTTTGTCTACAGTGTTAAATAAAACTTAACAATTATTGACCTCACTTCTGAGAAGGTTGTGCATTGTGGTAAATTGTTGTGTTTTAGAAGTCGTTCCTTTGGAAGTGCGTATATTGATTATGAGATTGTCTTAATTTTTTGTCTTGTGTTCAATTAAACTTCTAAGAAAGTTGTGCTTTGTGGTAAATTGTGTTTTAGAAGCCATTCTCTTGGAAGTCCATATATTGATTATCAGATTGTCTTAAATTTTTGGTCCTCTGTTTCTGTTTCCTAGTTGATGTTAAAAATCACAAATTGGTGTGTAGATCATGGACTACGAATGCTTGCCACACTTCAGTAGAAAAGAAGGGTCTGGATCATCTAGACATTCAGAGAGTGGAAGTGAAAACTGCTATTCCTTGGATCACCCCTTCCACCAAGAACTCTACAATTACACAAGGCAGCAATCCAGACTCCATGAAGCTGCTGAACCCATCAAGCAAGGATCTTTTCATGTGGACTTTCCTGAGCCTAAAGCCGAAGAATCTGAGATTGCCAGGACCATAGAATCCGAACTAAACAAGTTTGGGAATGGCAATGGGGTATCTGACTCGCTAAATAACCTCAAAATCAACGGTGATTGAGACTCTGCGGTGACTTCTCATAACGGAGTTGAAGATTTGCGCCAAAGATGAGTTAGCTGCCTATACAGTGTATCTGGCCAATCTAAAATGATTTGTACTAATGTGGTAGGATGTTTTTATGCTGTTTCTACGAGCATTCTGCAGTATTAGTCTTGTTTATCTAAGTCTCAGAAAATTCAAGTGGGTAGTTAGCATAAATACGGTTCCCATGTTCAAGTTATTCTATGGAGGCAGTAGAGAAATGTCACATCTGATATTTCATTCCTGCTTTTCTCCCTAGCTATGAAAGACCATATTCTTTTTTCTATTATACTCCTCCCCTTGACTCACAATATAAATCGCTTTTAGTTGGATTATTTAGCCTACAATTCAAGGCATTTGTTGAATAATTAGTACTTATTTATCAATTTTACCTCTCATTGTTTAAAATGTTACTTATTGTATTTTTTTCTCTCCTTCAAAATTCATTTAATATGGGTAAAGTTAGAAAAAAAGTTTTCAATTTAAGATATATAACGAGGTAATTATTATTTCTTATGTTCAATAAATAATTGAAAGTGATTACATTATGAATCGAATGAAGTAGTTTTAGCAAGTAGATGTCTTTCTCCTTTTACCATAAATATGTATAAACTTAGTCTCTTCTCCAGTTTCAAATTCGATAAAGGTTTTTGCATTATCTTGCTCTCACTCGTCCCAAGCTTCGACACTGCACATTGAATTTTTAAAGTATACAATGTATTTGTTGTAAGAAGAATAATGATTTTTGGTAAATGCCTTAAGTGCAGTAGTAAATGGGAAAGAAATTGCCTACACTTTTTTTTTTTGAATGATTTTAACAACTTGTGTAATGATTTTAACAATTTGTGCGACATCATTGACTTCCATTTTTTACATACGTGATTAACTAATTGTAGTTTTATAAAGGTGACCATGCCTTTTATTGGATTGAAAACTTATGAATTTATTTTAACAAGTTGTATAACACCTCTAACGGCTATTTTTGACGTGTGAAACACTTGAAAAAATTTAAGCAATTGAATCAAGTTCTATAAAATTGATTGCACTTTTTTAAAAGATTGACAACTCTTGAAACGATTTTAACAAGTTGTGTAAGGTCATGGACCGTAACTTTAAATTAACAGCACTCTTCTTCATTGACAACATTTGCAACAAAATTGACTAGTACACATAAGACATTTACTACAAAAAAAAAACTAGTATCCTTACAATAACAAGTACATTGTATATACATATAAAATCTAGATCTGTCTGGCATCATCCTCGGCAAGCATCATGTATATTTCATGCAAACATCAGAAGCATCGAACAATGGCCTCAATTCTGCCTCTTACTCATTGACCATGCTCTCCTTCCACAGTGACAACGGAGATAATGATGGGAGGGGTTTCATTGCCAATGTAAGAATGACTGCAAAGTTGGAGGCGTTTTCAAATCTTAGTTTGTAAAGGAGAGGCTGCGGAGATGGAGCAACGGCAAAGCAACGTGATAGTAGAGAAAAAGTGGACTAGAAGGGAAAGAAGATAAAAGGGCAAGCTTAGCGGAGTGGACATTGAACAGGGTGAGGCAGTGATTTAAGGGTTGGTGGGTTAGATCGGAATCAACTTAGAATCAGAAAGGCTATACTAAAATAATAAAATTTAGTATATTATATTTATTTTACAAAAATCAATAGGTAAAGCTTAGAATATTATTTTATTTTACTCATATTTTAAATTTTTAGAGTTTAATTAAATACCAAAAATAAAAATAATTGAGATAAAATGAATTAATTTTATCTTATTTGCTCATGATTAAATTTTTTTAAATATAAAATAGAAAGTTAAAGGTTAGTTTTGTTACTGCACTTTTAATTAAAAATTAATTAACTACATATTTTCACTCTTGCTTTTTTAGATGTTTCTAGTTCTTAAAATTTTTTTTTTAAAAAAAGTGAACCGGTTAACCCACCCAACTAACCGATTTGACCAGGTTAGGTGGGTTAATACCGGGTTAAGTAGCCAATTGGACCAGACCTAGGATTAATTCATCAATTTCTGATCTAAACTGGCTTAGTTTGATCCTTTCTTTTATTCTCCTCAAAAAGGAAATGAAAGGGCAGTTTTGTCTCTTACTCAAATTTTGATATTCCAAATTTCTACGTTCTCCCCCAACATGTTGTTTCATATATTGGCATCACCTTTTTAGAATTTTAGAATTGAGGTGGTGTTTTTAAGGATTTTCCCAAATATTTTAACAGCCAGATATACAGTATCAACTTGTTAAACCCCAAAACAAAAGTTGTGATGACTAAATTGGGCCCCACATACTCAATCAACCGTTTACTTAGCAACGGCAATAAATTATTTTCATTACTCTATGCACAATTCCCCCCACCCTTTTTAAACAGAATACATAGGAATTTGCTTTAAAAATCTTAATTCACGACTAACAGAGCTTCTAATTTTATTACATGTAACGCAATAGCCCCTAGAATTTTGTCCCAAATCAAAGTCTTCAGCTGTCAACAAAGTAAGCACCAAAGATACATCAAGCTGAATGTCCATTTCATTGATGGTTTACATCATTTTGTCTCATATATTGATACAACAAAGAAAACCCAAGCTTTTTCTTTTTACTTAATAATTATTAGTGTACAAGGAGGGGGTCCTCATAACGAAGAACGTCTCATCCTGGCATCTGGGCTGCAAAAGCAAAATCCTAAACAGACTTTAGTGCTTGAGGATATGTAGAGGAATTAAACCATGATTTCTTTCAAGGAAAATTGCTCACTAGAAATATGAAAAGAACCATCCACCAAAAAATAGGAAGGATTAATATAAACTTTGGTCCCTCAAGTTTTCTCTCAATTTGATTTATGTTCCTCAAATTTCACTTTATTTAAATCTTTAATTCCCATATTTTTTCGAAAAAAAGGATCATTTTTCCTTTTGAGGGATGAAAATCCATGGTTTGAAACTTGAAGGACTAAAACCAAATGAGGGCAAACTTAAAGGATTAAAGATTGTATAAACCAAAAAAGAAAGATATGTCAAAAACCGATTTATTTAATTTCTACAAGGTAATAGTTAGGAAACTCAAAAGCAGCTTCCATGTCATAAAAGACTCATCAGCAGATTCCATGTCATAAAAGACTCATAAGCAACTTCCATGTCATAAAAGAAAGCATAGGATCTGATCCCTCTTTGTTCAAAAAGGATTCATTAAATATAACAGAAAGAAGAAAAGATATATTTGAACATTTAAAACAAGGAAATGTCTCAATCAGAATTGATTGGGAAAATGTGGTTTAGTCCTTGAAGTTATAGTCATCTTGGGTCAAGGTTCTTAGTTTATTCATTAAGGAATCAGTCTCCAGAATTGTGGTCATAGTCCTTATTATCACCAAAAATTTATTGCCAGGTCAGCAATACATAGTCTCTAAGGGCCTTGACCAAGGTTGACCATAATTTTAAGAATTGATTTCTTTACAAAAATATCACAGGGTCCTTGACCAAAATTGACTATGGCTCTAGAGATCAAATTTTGCATTTTCCAAAATTTATTTGTTGTACCCTCCTATCCCGTAAACCGAAACATGCCCTCATAAATAAATAAAAAAATAATAGAGAAAGGCTTACGTTAGCTCAAGTACAAGGGCAGATGCTCCTCCACCTCCATTGCAGACTCCAGCAACACCATAATTCCCACCCTTCTGTCTTAATACCTGCAGCACATGAATTTTGTTAAAAAAATGCCCAAAGAAAGCCAGAAAAATAAATATTCACAATATATTCAATACATTTCTTAGATATTTAGTCAATATATTAAAGTCACACATTACCCCCAATAATGTAACCAAGATTCGAGCTCCACTGCAACCAATAGGGTGGCCCAAAGATACCGCTCCACCATGTACATTAACTCTCTCCTGTACAGGATAATACAGAGATGAATCGGCTATGATTCATGCTAGGAAAGAATGGAGGAAAAATAATACGCTTATGCAGAAGGAACAGGCAAAAAGAAGATATGATTTCACATGAAGGAAAGATCCAGCCAAAGAGTGGAGTCACATCCATACTCACAGGATTAAGACCAAGAAGCTTCTGATTTGCAAGAACCACAACCTGCATAAACAATTCTATATAAGTAACATGTAAAATCCTCAAAGGGGTAAGATGATATGTGTATATTCTTACTGAGAAGGCCTCGTTTATTTCATAATAATCGATTTGAGAAGCTTTCAAACCAGCATTTGATATTGCTTTAGGTATTGCAAGGGCAGGAGCAGTTGGAAATAATTCAGGTGCCTGCACATACAATCTTGTATCAGCTCTAAATTTGCTTATATCATATACTCCTCCGGTCCTTAACGTAAGACCAAAAGAGTAATAACTAACGCCAAACAGGTTACATTAACCTCTCAATGCACCTGAGCTGCATCAGCATATCCTTTTATCTTAGCTATCACTTGCACTCCAAGCTTTAGTGCCTTCTCTCCACTCACTAGCACTAAGGCGGCTGCACCATCACTGGTCAAGTTGTCATGCCAGCTCATCATCAATAAAAGAGAACAGAGTTTGGAAACATAGTAAAATTAAACGGATTGGTTAAGCTAGCCAATCCACCTAATAATTTTCAAGAATCATAAAAGTCATTCAATTCAATTAAAAATTTACTACATAAACAAAAACCATTTTATGTTACTGAGCTTCAAAATATAATTTAATTGTTAGCTAATTAAATTCATTATTACGAAGCAAAACCCATGTTGGGAGAAAGATAAGGACCTTATGATAGAAGCATTGCCAGCGGTGACAGAACCCCCATTCTGCTTGAAGCTTGGTCTAAGCTTTCTTAATTTTACTGGATCAAACTAACAACATGTAAGAAAGATGTTAGCAAAAGCTAGAATTTCCACAGAACTACCATGGCAAATCAAGTCAAAAACCATGGAGAAAGTAAATGCTGTACAAGAAATTAAAATTTCTGTGAAAAGCAGACATGGCTCTAAAATTATGCAACTAATAGAGGAAAATCAATGCATGAACATCAAAAGTTGATTAACTGCTGATAGGGACTTTGGGTAAAGTCCTACATCAGGTAGTATGGGATGCTAGATGGGATACTTAAGCCTTTGGCTCTCCCTCCCCAATAGCTATCTTTTGGGGTAGGGTTTTCCAAGTTTCTTGTATACCTATCAATGGTATCAAAGCTGGTGGACAACACAATGGAAAGGGCTACCTATGGAGGGGTTGACCGTAAGAAGGTGAGTGAAGCGTCATAGAATGGAGTCGTCGGGACATAGGCTTCCCTGGGAAGGTCTAATGATAGGGACTTCGTATGGGAAAAGTCCCACATCGGGTGATATGGGCTGCTTGATGGAGTACTTAAACCCTTGGTTCTCCTTCTTCAACAGCTAACTTTTGGGGTAGGGTTCTCAAAATTGCTTGGATGCCTATGAAGTCCCTAACTCTTTGATCCTTCATATATTGGGATTTAGTGAGGAAAAGAGAGTTCATCTTTCTTCATTTTTTTATGCTGTGACTGAAATCTATCTTAGTTCTCTCGTTTCCAGTATCTTGCTTTTTCTGAGTTTAAATTTCATTTCTACCATGAATCTTTTTCTTCTAACAATCTGGATATTTAATATAAATTCAGCATTAGATTTTTATTATTTGGCTTGGGTTCCATCAAAAACTAAGTTAAAGAAGTGTGCAGAAATGGGGTTAATTTGGTTGCTGTCATATAAAAACAAATTTCTTTACTTCAATGGGAGAAGCCATAGCTAGTTCTAGGATTCAAAGGTTTTGAACTAATCGTCAAACAAAAAGTTTTAACAATGTAAATCTAAACCTACTGGTGCAACTCTTAAATAGATAACCTTTCTAGACTAATTAACATGTCTGTCCCATCTATGTACCTTTCCCAATCCTTCATCTTTATCACAAACTGTGGGAGGCTTTCCTCTTCCGCCAGAAACTTTGACCTGCATGAGTGTGAAGTTGAAACCAAAACAACTTGTCCCCATAAGTCATTAATAATTTTTAACTAACAGTTTTTCATGGGCAAGAATTAAAAATCACACCGGAACTATCTCCCAAGCAAAGTGACCAGCATTTTGTGCAGAAATTCCTCTTTCAAAGCTTTGAATAGCATAAGAATCCTGCAAGGTAACAGAGTAGCATTGAACAAACACAAACCCTAGGATTCAAATGACTGCAGATTGCAAGGAGAAATAAAAAACACCAAAAGAGGGGGAAGGGAGAGAGATGAGTAATGTCATGTGAAATCATTATAAAAATTTCAATCTTAAAGATAAATCAGCTTAGCTATATTGATACATAATTATATCCCTATGAATACTTTCAATAAAAATCATCCTAGGCCATTCACAAGATCAACAACAGTACATTGATGAATCAGATTACGCAGAAGAAACAATAAGGAAGTTGGTATTGATTGATAAATAATTACATGCATAAATGAGCTATAATTAAGGTCATTGTCAACAAAGAGTAATATAAATTGCAAAATTAGAACAGACAGTTGATCAGGAACCAGTACTTGCTCATCTCTTGTTATGGCATGTTGATCAGCACAGATTTCACCACACATTCCCATAGCAAAGTCATTATACACATCCCAAAGGCCATCTTTGAGCATTCCATCGATGATGCTATCATGTCCTAACCGAGACCCCTTCCTGGTTTAGATACAATAATCATACAATTAATAATGGACTACTATCATCAATTGCTAATCAAAAGAAATGATGCTCTATGAAATTCAGACTACAACAATTGCTAAAGAAAATCATTAAGTTAATACATTGCACAATGCAACTATATAAGCTTTGTTTGAAGTAGTTTATTTTAAGTGCTTTTGCACTGTATGACGTAAGTATGTGATACGAATTTTGTCTCAAATTGCGTAAATAAGTGCTTTTGAGCTGTCCAATTGTGATCTCAAACAAGCACATGGTACAATGTCTATATTGCCAAACACAGAAGAGTTAAACTTCAGCAGAAAGATTAGCAAACTAAATTGCCTTCAAGAAGAAAGTCTAACACTGATATTTAAGTAGAAAAAATACGGTTCCCTTACTGTTATGATTAGTGCAGATGTCAGGACAACTTTGCTTTTACAATAGAAAATTTATCTTATGTTAGTAACTGAAGAAAGATTTTTTTTTGGGGGACCAAAATAAAAGAAATGAAACCTTGCATCAGCAATGTATTTAGGAGCATTAGACATGCTTTCCATACCACCGGCCACAACTACATCATTGATACCCGTTTGTATGGTCAGTGCAGCAAGCATGGCAGCTGCAAGGAAAATAATGGCATTAAGTCACAATTGACACACTAAAATTTGATTTTTAAAGGAAAGAATCCTCTTTCATATCAACAAAAAGAACTTGCCTTTCATCCCAGATGCACAAACTTTGTTCACAGTGGTGCAGACTACAGAATTAGGTATGCCAGCACCCAATGCGGCCTGTCTAGCAGGAGCTTGCCCCAAATTTGCGCTGAGAACGTTCCCAAAAAATACCTCTTGCACAAGGGATGGATCAACTTTCGCTCTCTTGAGAGCAGCTGCAGATTTATTTAATAGCTTAAAACAGGAGAGACAGATACTTATAGATGCAGTTCTTCTTCTTTTCTTTTTACTATAATGAGATCATCAGAAAGAATGCAAGAAGACTAAACTAACAATTAGGTCGTAGTATGATTATGCCTATTAGAATTTAGTTTTCTAAACAATCCAAAGGAGAAGATTGGTTCTCAAAAATCGTAAACTATATATCATAAACAATCCAAAGGAGAAGATTTTTTTAAACCAGGCCCTGTATCATCTATCAAAAACAAAGAGACACGTGAGATTGATATTGTTTGTGGGACGCATTTTTCCTCTTTAAAACCTTTGATTCCATTTCAAGCCATCAATTTATCCAGATTCCAGAATTCTAAGTTTAGTCACGAAAAAATGGATTTTTTTTTTTGGGCCCCGGGGGGGGCACTGAAGCTTGCATCATAAGAACATTACCCTGAATGGCAATAGAGCCAAGCTCCGTCGCTGAAAGAGACGAAAGGATGCCAAGGTGGCCACCCATCGGCGTCCTGGCAACGCCGACGATACAGACATCTGTAATTAAGGAAGTAGCGCTGTGTTAAGCAGATAAGAGATAATTTATGCCAAGTTTTGATTTCCCCCCAGGTCCGAAAATGCTCAATTTCCATGATTATGATTACAAAAACCCTTGTAGATGCATCTGTAGCGATAAAATTACCAAGTAAGCATGAATTTGTGTTTACAATATATTATGAACATGTAAAATTAATCACAAACGATGCGTGAGGAAGTTTCAGAACTTCTGGTAAATAGAGTCGCACCTCGAGGTTTCACGGAATCGGCAAGTGAAGACATTTGAGAGTCCGAATAGATCTTTTTGTCTTTGAAACTAGCAACAACAGTACAGAATAATGATCACGTTGATACAGAGCTTCTCAGCAGGAGCAAGAAGTGAAGATGCGTGTATCTCTTTGGCTTGTTTGGCAACTCCCCACTTATACCCATAAGTATGTTTAACAGTGTTTTTTCGTAAAACGAGGCAATCTCCTCCACATATTTGTCTTGGCTTGTGTGAATAAGCCCATAAGTACTTCTCCACCACTTTACCAAACAGACACATCTATAATTCTCTCTCTCTGTTTTTTTGTCAAACTCAGTATCTATAATTCTATATATAGTTCATGTTCATTAGTTATTCTTTTAAAAATGCCATACGATTCTACTGAAAAACGATATGATACGATATTTTTTTTAAAAAAAAAAGATTATATCATAGATACACACGTAAATACACTTAAACTCATAAATTATTTTAAGAAAATCCTAAAACTCATATTCTGAAATAAATCACTTTAAATTATATATGTGTATATATATATATTCTGAAATAATAATATATGTTAATTATTTAAAAAATATAAATATATCAATTTATTTAATTTGTTTAACTTCTAAAAAATCAATTATAACTTATATTAAGAATTATGATAAAATGTAAGTTGTTTTATCCTAAAAAAATTAAGAATATTTTGCATACCCAATCAATCTAACAATACAACACTCCACTTCACTTTACAATCATGGTAATGTGCTTGTTTGAAAAAGTTTATTTACTTTCTAGAAGCGCATTCAAGAATATTTTTTATAAAATGAAATAATATCCTCCATCTATTTATCTCGATTTATGTAAAAGTACTTCTCTACCACATTTTTAAACGGATAAAATGACGTAGAGGTAGCGATATATCTTTATTGTGAGTTAAAACTCCTGCGAACATAATCCCTTGTTCGGAGACCGTTGATATAACCCCAAAACTGTTTTTTTTTATAATTTTTAACAGAGGATTATATTTTATATTATATTTATTACTAAAACGATAATTTTTTACCCTATCAACGAAAATATGTTAAATTCAAACATTAGCGGTAAAATGTGAATATTTTGATGGTACACACACTTTTAAATATGATAAATACATAATTTAAGTATTTTTTTAACTGGGACATAATTTTAAACGTAAAAAAGGAAGAATTGATAAAAAAAAAAGGAAAAATTGAGAAAGGTTATAGATGAGTTTCAATTATTTCATTGTCACGTTCGCTCTTCCCATCAACTTGCATGTTGGAAATCTAAACAGTAAATATGCAACGATGCGAGTAAAGAGCAACCGACGTGATGGCCAGTGGCGGAGCCACTTGGCATGGAGGGTTGGCAATTGCCCCAGCTCAATTTTTAGTTTACATGTAAATAACTATTAAATTTTTATTATGCGTCCACTGAATTTTAAGATTTGAAGTCACTTAAATTATCTATATTAGCAAGTTTGCTGTCAT
>JANTPZ010151614.1:0-11012 GCA_025593235.1 Vachellia pachyceras | reverse complement strand
AAAATTCAATAATTCATAAATAAAAAATAAATAATAGAATAAATTTAAAATGTTAAATATATAAATATATTTTAAATATATTAATTATTATAATTATATTAATTATTAAAAATATATATATATATATATATATATAAGAGGGGAAGGGGGATGGGGACGCGGTGCTTCTTGGAGAGAGAAGCACCGAAACCGGTTCCGGATTGAGTTGTAACAAGTCATCATGAGGAAGTTGGTGGCCACCATTAATAAGAATCATAGTTTACTAACAGCTCAGCATCTCCTTCCCACTTATCTCCTTCCCTTTGCCATCCCAATACCCACTTTGTCCACTGCATAATGCATTAACCCAAGATCAATATAATGCCCCTTTTATAAATTACGAAATATATTGTTTTTATATTTCACTAGACAGACTTACTGCATCATGAAGAATATCGAAGCTAGCAGTTGGTGAGCTCTGAGAGAAGCTATGCAAAGTTTCTAATAGAGTCCCCAGTAACCCCTCCCTGCTTCTATTTTTATTCAGCCACCTGTAATAATGCATATGATTAAGTAACCCTTTTAATCAAAGTTACAAATTACCGATCTGTGAGAAGTGTCTAATTAATTACCGTTCGTTTAAGGAGGTACTGCTGTTGTTGAATTCATGCACAAAAGCTTCTCTTCGATCTTGGTCCTGACATGTGGATCTAAGTGTGTGAATTAGAACCAAAGTTTTGGCCCAAGCAAGTCGTTCCTGAGATCTCTCTGGTTCAAATATGTTGGCTGCAGCCAAAAAGTATGTTAAAAGAAGCCTTTCTTTGCTCACTCCGAAACTTTCTAGTCCACATTCTGAGTGCCACCTGGATAAAGATCATCATGACTTGTAGTTAATATTGCTGCTTTTGTGCCAAAAAAAAACATGATATTAAGGTTTTTAATATATTCTTACTTTTGGATTCTTTTCCATTCTAGTCGGTGCAAGGCTTGGCACTTGTTATAGTCTAATTTTCCAAGTTCAAGGTTATCGTTGTTGCTCACTTTGTGCAGCCTGCAAAAAAAAAATGAAAACCATCTTTCGATCATCTCAAATTGTTAAAATCATATATCTGAAATAGATCGAGACTTTTAATTAATTATTTACCTGTAGAGGGTCTTAGAGATCCAGACATCATCTCCACCTCCATATTGGTCCAAGTAAAATCTGGTCTCAACTCGAGGCAAGCTAGCGTACCACGGAAAATCCAATGCATAACTCACCTGTCATTATCACGCACAAAACTCGATAACGATCCTAATAAAAATCAGCTAGTTAAATAAGAAATGAGTACCTCGCCAGGCAAATCGTTGGCAATAGGGCTGCCCAACGATTCCCGATCCCGAACTTTCCGTCCCGATCCCGAACTTTCGGGACGGGAGAATCCCGTCCCAAAAATTTTCGGGATGGGAAAAATCGGGATCGGGAATTTTGATATTCGGGATTGGGATCGGGATTGGTATTTCTCGATCCCGATTTTTCCCGATCCCGAAAATAATATAAATATATATTTTTAATAATATAAATATATATTTTAATAATATAAATATATATTTTATATTTTAATAATATAAATATATATATTTTAATAATATATATTTTAAAAATATATTTTTAAAAAAATATAAAAATAAATCGGGAAATTCCCGATCCCGATTTGGGAAATTCCCTATCCCGAAATTTCGGGAAAAATCGGGATCGGGATCAAAAATTGATCCCGAACCCTTTTCGAGATCGGGATCGGGATTGGTATTTCCCGATCCCGTCCCGTCCCGAGAGCACCCCTACTTGGCAATGATCCATTTATCGAGGATTTGGTTAGCAGCTCGCTTTTCAGATAAGAAATTGGTTGCATATTTCTTGCCTTCGTCAAGAATTGTCTCTCCAGGGAACTGAACTTGAGTGGCTCTGTAGAAATTAAACATCACAGTTGCTCCTTCGTCTGTTTGCCCAGGCAAGCAGCAGAACTCTCCATCTTTCTCAAATGTTTTAAATACATCTAGTTTTATCCAATATCACACAAATTCCATTCATTAGTAACTAGATCATAAGAACTAAATCTAACACACACACACACACACACACAGTATGTTACTTACTAGGTGAAACATCATAGCCGTTCAGCCTTAATAATCTGAATCCCATGGATGTGTCATCAAGGTCTGGCAAGTCTGAGTCTTTTGTCCACCCAATGCCTCTCTCATTCCAGTTTCTGAAAAAAGTATCAAAATTTCATTGTTCTTTTCCATTTAATCATTTTCATTCGAAGTTTTAAGTTAAATCAAAATTATTTTCCATTGTTGCTAGCGAGACAAACCCATGAGCTGGTAAACTGCTGATGCAACAGAAGAGGCAGATTTTATACCTGTGGACATAATCTAGGATCTCTTTAATCTGTGGCTGAAAATATCTTGCGATTCCCAAACGCTCTAAACGATCAACAATCCATAGTTGTTCAAAAAATTCTATGGGGTAGAAATCCGGTACTGCAATTTATTTACAAAATTAAACAGTAACGTCACAATCATTCCATCCATCTCGTGGCATTGATTTCGTAGTTGTTTTCACTCTCTTCACAAGTATTTTAGGAAAAATAGCACATATACAATGAAGATAAATAACTATTTTAAGCAAGTTTCTTAATTTTGGTGAATTAGTTAACTAGGTCTCATGTATACATATACCTCCACCGCGGTTAAAGTTTTGGGCAACATTGTTCAAATAATTGAGACAGTGAGGGTCCTTGCTTTGGTTGAAAGCAAAAGCAGTGGAAGAAGGACAGAACAAGTAAGAGCCATCTTTGCTTCTCACATTCTGAAGCTTATCCCATTGAAGCCCTGGTATTGCTTCCAAGCTGAACAATAACGACGTTGGCACGCTATGCAGCACCTCCATTGGTATCCTTTAAACAAAGAAATGGCCAAAAAAAAAAATAAGGCCCAGTTTTCATAATTTGTGAATGATCTGTGAGCTATGTGAATAACAACAATAATCATCATAGTAAAAGATATAATACCTTTTGAGCTTGGCATCTCTCCTTGCAAGTATTTCTTGGAGGCCAGGGAAGTCATCAGGCAGATCAATGTTCAAACTTTTTGCCAATTGGAGAAGTGTCGGCAGGATTACTTCAAAGCCACATGTCATATGCTCTCTATTTTCTGTCTCCAGTGTGATTGCCTTCTCTTTGAAGTACTTCAGCCCTATATTTATAATTAGCGTGTGTATGTATAAGATTTATATAGAGTTGCCTATACTTTATATGCATATTGCACTAATGAGGAATGAGGAAAAACTAATCAATATTTTTCACATAATTAAAAAGGCACTAGTCAATAAGAATAATCAAATATAGAAGGAAATGACATTTTGTCTAGCTAGTTCAATTCATTAAACTTCGCCGACATAA
The DNA here is from genome assembly GCA_025593235.1 of Vachellia pachyceras. NCBI lineage: Eukaryota > Viridiplantae > Streptophyta > Magnoliopsida > Fabales > Fabaceae > Vachellia > Vachellia pachyceras. Next base: position 7,590 of record JANTPZ010151614.1, on the reverse strand, counting down.
TTTCAGTAAATCAACAATCCATATATTTGAAGATTCATAAATGAAAGAATGTTTAATATATGCCTATCACCCTAGAATATTTCTTAGTTTATCAAGTACGCAAAAATATTTTTTTATATGCATTTAGCGCTAAAAGTATTTTGAGAGTCATCAGGCAATTTAAAGTATTTTTATTTAGTGATGCAATTTTATGCTAGAAAATTTAGAGTGGTTAACATAATTAGAATAATATTTCAAAGTTTTGGATGAATCTAGCCAAGAATATTGGCTCCATTATTTGGCTGAGCTTACGGGATCCTAAATGCACGTTCAATATTGTTTTTCCACAAAACGAAATAATCCCCTTCACATATTTACCTCAACTTATATAAAAGTGCTTGTTTACTGTGTTCCCAAACGGGTCCACTGTTGGGAGATTTGACATATCAACTAAAGGTCATAATATAAGAAGCCTACCTTTTTGGGCCTTGTCAGGATGAACGTTGTAATGCGTCAAGACAACGACACAAGCTAAGGTACAGAGAAGCCTATCATAAGCCATAAATATGTGAGGATCCCCCCAGGATCCATCTGAAAGCTGATTCTCTATTATCCATTGAAGTGATTCTGGAAATTGGGGGGCCCCACTTCCATTCACATCCTCCACCAGTGCAAACAAAGCTGTGTGATAAGCCGATGGCGATATGCTCTTCTCTCCTTCCTTTGATTCCAAGTTCGTTCTTATTTCTTCCACTTTCTTTCTGATCTCCTCGTTCATCACATAACCCTATAATTGTCAGATCGAAACAATATATATAGATGAGACATCAGATTAATATATTGTCGCAAGTCAAGAACGTGTTTGATTATTATTAAACTATACGTACCTCCAAGCCTTCTTTATCTTCTTGCTCAACCTGATCGATCCCATTATTCCAATTAAGTTTCGGGATTGTCAAACCTTCCAGTTCTGATGAAGTTTTTAGCTCTGATATGCTGCTAGTGCTTTTTGCTCTCAAGTCTGAGCTTTTATGTGAAACGATGGTTTTAGTCTTCAACCGCGAAGCCCCTGTAACAAGATAAACAATGTATGATCATCACATAAGCTTACATAGAGAAGGACAATATATATATATATATATATATATATTGGTAAAGAAGATGAAGAGAGAGGAAGGTAATTAATTAGCTAGATTACGAGGAAAGGTTTTGTTAGAGGGAAGATGGACGGGGAGGGAATTAATGAAGGAAGAGAACAAGACATGTTGAGTTGAAGAAGAAGCAAGATGATACAAGGTGGACTGAGAAGCCATTGATGATGGTTTGCTTCTTCTTGTTTTGGTATCTTACTGATGACTTAGATACAGTATATGGCCATGGCGATATTAAATGCCATTTATAAGGACAATGGACACAGGAAAGCATGCAGCCATGAATAAATTAAATTAAATCAAATCTTGTCCCCCTTTGACTAATGCTATAAATTAATCCTACAAAGAAGCAGCCTTATTTCTGATGTTTTATTTTTGTTGGGGCCAAGTGCAAAGAATATAACTAATGTCATGGGGGGAGTCTCACTACTACAGACAGGTCATACTTGTCATTTTATCCCGTGCTTCTACATTTAATGGCTCTGATCATTTTTATATATTTTTTTGTTCAACTATCATTTTATATTCTGTACTTTGGATATGTCTGAAATTTTAATCTACCTCCTTTTATTTTTATCTTCAATAAATTAAATGTTTATCTCATCTCTTTTTCCTATTTTATCTTATCTCTTTTCCAACCCATTCCTTCTCTCACTCAACCTCCTTGTAAATAACGAAGATGCATTTTTTACATACTTATTATCTTCACTCAATTTGAACCAAAATTTTAATCCCACAATTTGGTTATTTTTACTTGGTCCAATCTATAATTAATATAAATCGCTTCTAAAAGAATTCTTTAATTCACAATACAAGTGTACTTACAAAATAATTAATTCTTATTTATCATTTTTTTATTCCTAATTAAATATGAACCTTTATATTTTTCTTTCTCCTTCAAAGCCTCACTTAATAGGATTAAAGTTAAAAAAAATTTAATTTAAAACAGATTTAATAAGTTCATTATCATTTCCCGTTTTCAATAAATTAGCTTAGAGTGATTTATACTGTGAACCGAACCCAATGGAGCATTCTATATAAAAAAGGACTTTTGAGAGCTAGAATAGTTATTTACATAGTGTTGTTTGATTGTCATTAACAATATAATCATTAAATATGCAAGTGTTATTTAAACTCTCTTTAGCATAAGGCCATGGTCATGTTGATACGCCATTTAATTATATAAGGACAATGGACCTGGAAAGGCCGCCGCAGCCAGGAATAAATTAAATATGGTCTCATCATCACCAAAATTTTGTGCCACTTTTGACTAATGCTATAAATTATTCTAATGAAGAAACGGGCCCTATTCGAACACATATTTTTAATTATAGAAATATTTAAATCTCTCATTGTTCTTTGTTTATCTTGCAAAATAATCTATATGTTACAAAGATAGATTATCCCATTTCTTTTTCCTTGTATTCTCCTGCAAACCACAATTTAAGAAGCATCGTCCCTACGCCTTTTGCTTTTTTGCCTGCGATTAAAAAAGCTGTAATTCTCAGTTTGAATTTCACAGAAATAAGACGTACGGTATAGTAGTTGGCCAAGATAAATACGTTAGTTGCATATCATGAAATATCAGTTACATTTGTATTTTTGAAAAAATTATGAAACTATATTTTTATATAACCGACCTTTCACGTTATATAACTGACCTTCCACGATAGGTAACTGACTTTTCACGTTGTGGGGAAAAAATCACAGCACCAATGGTAAATTTTGAAAACAAGATTATGCTTACTCTAATTTTGGCTTTTCATAGAAATATTTATTCTTAAAATTGTAATTATATAGTTTCCTCATTGTTTAATATTTTTTTGACATGTACGACAATAAAAGAAAATTCAAAACTGGAAGCACAACACAGATCTGTAATTTTTTGACCTCAACAACTTGTCTTCTCATGGTTTTCGCCTCACATGCATGCCCTCTTCGCATGTAATATTGACAAGTCAAAATTTTCCATAAATTATTATTATCACTACCATTATTATTAATATTATTCAGCACTAAATAAAATAAAATAATTGGGGAGTATCGTTAGTCGTTACCAAACTTTTCCGTCTAGCCTCAGAAGTCAAGAGTTTTAAGTAACTTTAAAAAGAATTTATAAACTCACAAATTTTAATAGTCAAGTGATGCGTTTGAAATCAGTGAATCTTCAAATTTTATAAAGTTACCTACCTCTCTGCTAGTCTAATATTATTTATGGTGTATTTATATATATATTCAGGTATTCCATTGATCTTATTTATGGTGCATCTAGAACCCTAAGTCATAAATAAGATTATGCATGTAATTGAAAAATAATACTAAGGAATACTAAGTATATGCATACAAAAAATAACATCTATGTGTTGGATAAACCACACATAAGATTATGACTATTAAAAAATATCATCAAAGGATTTAATTTCACTTTACCCTTTTTTTAAAAAAAATGTCATCTTGGTTAGCCGCACATTCATTTTATCTCATTAATTATAGATTTTTATAAGAAAGTTTGATATGTTATTCTTATTTGTTTTATAATTCTCCAATCATGTCTGTCTTCATTGCTGAATTCTAGTAAGCTCTCAAAGCTCAACTGATTTTCAATTCTCACCAAAGCTTTTTATCATAAAAGAAATAAATAATTATTATATTATCAAATTCTATCTTCCAAGTAATATTGCTCATAAAATATATCTAAAGTCAGATGTGAGTAGTTGAGTACAATTGATGATTGACGCATAATTTTTACTTTGGCCAATCTAGATCCATTTGTACGTAATTCAAAATGAATCTGCATATAATTTTTTCTAAATGAAAAATCATAATTTATTTACCTAGTACAAGAGCACTTTATTACCCACCGTCCATGGGTTCAACTGACGAAAGGATTGTGCTAGTACTCTCACCTAAAGGGAGAGGGTTCGATCCTGAGGAGTGCATGCATTATTGTGGTTTCAGTCGCAGTGCTTAGAAAGACATCACCACAGCTTAGTGAAGCTAGGTTGACTTACCTGTGTGACCAAAACTAAAGGACTTGCTTGACATGCTCTACTCCCCACAGGGACAGACTCCAATGGATCATGATTTATGTGCCTTACCCATTACTTTGGCCAATCTAGATCCATTTGTACGTAATTCAAAATGAATCTGCATATAATTTTTTCTAAATGAAAAATCATAATTTATTTACCTAGTAGAAGAGCACTTTATTACCCACCGTCCGTGGGTTCAACTGGCGAAAGGATTGTGCTAGTACTCTCATCTAAAGGGAGAGGGTTCGATCCTGAGGAGTGCATGCATTATTGTGGTTCCAGTCGCGGTGCTTAGAAAGACATCACCACAGCTTAGTGAAGCTAGGTTGACTTACCTGTGTGACCAAAACTAAAGGACTTGCTTGACATGCTTTAGTCCCCGCAGAGACAGACCCCAGTGGATCATGATTTATGTGCCTTACCCTTGAATTGTGGGTGAGCTCAACCCCTTTCCTAAAATTTTCTCACAAAAAAAAAAAGGTACTATAAAAGATATGAATCATATGATGGAACTTTTTGGTTCACAAAAAAGGTTAATTTCGTTATTTTGACCACGTTGAATAATACAATGTTCAATAGCGACTTTGCATATATCAACAAAAGCTATAAATAAAATGTTTCGAATCAACCATTGAAATTTTCATATAATTTTAATGTTTTATTCACTTTAGTTATTCAATCACCTCAGCGTTATATGTATTTTTCTCAGTGAAAAACTTATCTTATTTTTTTATTCAAATTCTTTCTCCATGGTTTACCATTTTTAAGTTATTTTTGAATCGTTTATAATCTTGGTTGAATTAATTCTACGACACTAATTAATCCTAAATGCATACGCTTTGATAAAATTTCTGCAGGTCGCATCATCATTTTCCCCCTTGCAACATACTGGTACAATTGAAAAATATTTTAACTTGCTGGATGCATAAAATAATAGTTTAGAATACTAAGAACTATTGAAAAAAGCAATACACGTAATTAAATCTCATTGTAAAACTTCATTAAAAGTTTATGAAATGGTCACTAAAATTTTAAGGGGTAGAAAAGATGAGCCAAAGAAAAGAAATACTAAAAATAATGGGGTTCTTAATTGTTATATCTATCCCTAATTTTGACCTCGTTTGGCAACACTTCTAAGAGTCCAAAAGCCCGTTCAACAGTGTTTTTCCACAAAACGAGATAATTTTCTTTACATATTTATCTCAACTTACATAAAAGCACTTCTTTACCGCGTTCCCAAACGGGCCCTTTAATAATATAGCTTAGTTTGGGGCAGACTAATTTAATTTTATTTCTGACTTTTTGGTTTTAATTCATATCTATTTTATTATACTTGAACAAGACTTCTGTTATGGGGTATCAATCTTCCTTGAATTTACCTTTCACCATGTAATTCGCCATCATATAATACTACGTACATATTTAATATATTGAATTGATCGTTCTATATATTGGTGCAGCATTTGAGTTGTTATAAGATTTTTATTTTTTTGGTCTTCAATAATTTGAGCACAAGTTATATGTACCCCATTAAAGAGTAAAAGAACTGGTAGCTCACATGGTAAATACTATCTCTAATTATCTTAAAGTAACAAATTTTAACGAACACACTCATAAAAATACCCATCAGTACAACCTATTGGTATTTTTACTAATTTTTTGTGATTATTGACATTGATTCTTTTGGCAAATTTTTTTTAATAAATATAAGATCTACAAAATTAATTATTTTTAAGGTATGCATGTTAGTTTTACTAAAATATCATTTTTATATGTCTATATGACATGACCATACCTAGCATTGCCGGACTAAATTGAACATTGTACTGCCAAAGACATTTTTTTTTTCATTAACACGTCAGAACTCGAATTTTTGTATTTATATTGTCAAAACTCATTTTTTTATGATCAATACCTATTGACAAAAATTTTATGTTTAAGCTTTTTGTGTATCACAAATATATATATTTATAAGTTACTTTTAATATATTTCACCGTACGGACCAATTTTAAAATTCAACAAATTTTTAACTTTATTTTTATTTAATATACATTGTACTCTAAAAAAAAACTATAACATAATAAATAAAAAAATAAAATTATACATTCATATCAAAATTTAATACCTTGATTTAAAAACCAGACAAAAACCTTTTCCTCCGTCTACTTTATAAACAATAATCATAAATATGACCAACTTTATGAGATGTCAATATCTTCGACGCATATCCTTGACTAGCTAGAAAAAAAAAAAGAGGAATTTGATGTTGACTGGAAAAATGATATTTGACACTGGATAAAGCAGCAGGACGATGAGATTTGACTTTGTGAGATGTGTGAGCTGCACGAGATGGAGATAAGCCTCCATTATTGTGAGCTTCTTTTGACCAACTTTATTTTGTAAGAGTAGGAAGCAATAAAATCCAAACTGTTTGAAATTATAGTTAATTTCCCAAATTTCTTCAAAATCTGCGACGAAAAATATTAAAAATTCTAATTGCTAGTTTCACGTGGATTCAACTTTGAAATACTCGTGTCATTTGTAGTTATAAACAATTATATGCATGTGAAAATTACTTTTTCAATTTAATTTATAGTTTTTAAAGTAAATATGTGAAATTAGTTTTTTCGACTTACAAGAATGTGACACAAATATATATTTGTAGCTAGAGCCTAGAATCACACTGGCTGTATTTGGAGAAGCGTTTGGATTCTCAAAATGCATGTTCAACAATGTTTTTCCGTAAAACGAGATAATCTCTTTCACATATTTACCTTGGATTGTGTAAAAGTACTTCTCTACCGCGTTCCCAAACGAGCCAACTAACTTCATCTATTACGTAATTAATACAATCACGTATTAGCATGTGTTTTGTTCCTTTCCATGTGAGTTCATAATTAGAGAAATTCTTGTGTGCACTGTATGCACCACATCATTTATGTATTTCCAATCAAAATGTTTTCAGCGGTCTTTTGTGGATTCCATTTTGCTTTGAAAATCGTAAAAGAAAAAAATAAAGATCAAATTGAAAATTTTCAAAAAAATATGCATAGCTCAAAAGCTAACCGGAGCTTTCAGATTAAAAAGTGTGCAAATGACTTGATGCATCTAGTGTGCATAAAAAAATTCTAGTGGCGAGTTCTCTCTAAGCTCTCTCTCTTGGGTTCTGTGCCAAGACTTCTTGCGTGTATGGAGGACACAGGTCAACGCAAAACTCCACCGGACCGGCCACCGGAAACAGAAGGTGAAGGTAGGAACAAGAAGACGAAGATAGCAGAGGTGCCTCAAGAGATCATGGATGATAGAATGGAGGAAAATGAGCAGAATAAAGGGGACCTCCGTGGGATTGGAATAGAAGCTCCTCAAGAAAAATCACACCCCCTATCCTACAAGCAGTCCTTGATGGGGTATAATGGGTTGGCTAATG
>JANTPZ010151613.1:0-31963 GCA_025593235.1 Vachellia pachyceras | reverse complement strand
ATATATTTTTTATTTTTACTCCTAATTAATTATATGCATCTCTTATCTCTTTTTTCAATCATTTTCTCTCATATTTTTTTTTTTGCTCAGCCTCTCTTCAACTCACCTCTCAATAAATAAGGCTGCTATATGGAAATAAGTTGCATCTTTTACATATGTATTCTCTTTAACCAACCTTTTTTAATTGTGTAATTTATTTATTATTTATTTTCACTTTATATTTTGAATCGGAGGGAGTACAATTTTTTTTTTTTGCTTATAAATTAATGTTTGACATTGTTACTTGCTAGTAATACTAATTTGAAGATATTTCATATAATTAATAGAGGTCCAATGAAAACAATGTACTAAATGCACCGGACAATATATATATATATAATGTTTCTTAATTATAAAAAAAAACTACTCTCATCTACCTAGTATCTCTTATAAAAAAGAACAAAAAAAGGGTATACGACAACATCAACAAGATTTTGAGGTTCCCATTGATAAAATGATCCGCAATGTTTAAAAGTCATTAACACGTTTCTTTCAACGACATCATTGAAACTGAGTGCTTTTAATGAATCCAAAGAGTGTGTAGGAAAATAGAGTAATTAAAAGCTATATCCCTATTGCATAGGAATTGGCATGTTACAATTACCCATGTACCTAAAAATGATAACAATGATGCTGACCAGTTAGCTAAGTTATCCCACGATATCATAGGTAACTTCTGTATATTCCGTCACCCGCCATCTCATGCTAATGAGAGAGGTAGTGATGGAGCTTAAGGGGTCGTGGGCGTTTTATCTTGCTTATTGAAATTATAATATCCAGCTTTCATTAAAAAAATAATTAATGAAAGGTATTTGTGAAAAAAATGTGATAGTAGTTTTAAAAATGTATCAACCAGTTCTATTTAATTCATATAAAAGTGAGAGGGACATTATCATTGTGCTGACTATCTGAGACTATTCTGGTGTCATCTGTATTAAATGGTTGTTTAGAAATAGTACTAGAGAACAACCAGTTCTTTGCTCAACGTTGGATGTTTTTCTAAGTTTATATTCCTTCTTGTGTTTAAGCTAAACTTGCCTTAATTAATAATAAATTATATGGATTTAATTGATGAAAAATCATTAGTTATTCTTTGAGTGACTTGTATTATATATCATAAAATTCTTTTAGACCGGAGGGAGTAGATAGTTTTGACTCAGATATGATTTGTCGCAATAGGATTTTTCATAAATTATATAAACAGAGGATTATAGTTCAATTTCTTTTTTACAAATGAAAAACTTCCGTTAAAATCATCCAAATTTTTATTTAAGACCATAAACTTTTTTACAAACGAAATGTGAGCTAAATTTTTCTATTTAAGCCTACCAATTTCTTTCCAAAGAAATGAAGCATAGTTAATTATTTAAAAAAATTAAAAGCAATCTCCCTGATTTTAAAAAGTCTAAAGCGATATTTTAATCCTTTAAATTTGTATTAAGTTTTAGTTTAATTCTTTGAATTTATAAAATGTATGTTCAATCCTTTAAATCTTAATAATGAAAACTATTGATTCAACGAATTTAAAGACGATTTTACAATTAAATGTTAATAAAATATACTTAAATTTCAATCTTTCAACGAAATATTTTTATACTTTAGAATTAAAATATTATATATTATTTTCATTTTAAAATAAAAAATATTATATTAAAAGAGTGGTCTAATGCACAAGGCTCTCTTGAGCGGGTCTGAGGAGGGATAGATGTATACAATCTCACCCTCACAAGTAAATATGTTGTTTCTAGCATTTAAACCACATGCCTCTATGTCACGTGGCAGCAACCTTACCATTTTAATTCTCAAATAAGTGTTTAAGTTGTTAACACATAATTATAAAATCACCATTTAAATTCGTTAATTAGCATTTTTCATTAATAAAATTAATGATGTCAAGATTAATGGGCCAAAAATACATTTTGTAAATTTAAAAGAGTGAACTGTAATTTAATATAGATTTAGAAAAATAAATGTATATTTTAGCCTATTAAAAATAAAAATAAGAATGTAAGGTCTTTTCATGAAGTTAAGAGTGAATTTTTTTTTGGTGACAGGTAAGAATGAATATTTGATTCTCTAACATAATGCAAAATTCAATTTGATCCCCTTTATAAAGCATCTTTTCAACCTTCTTTTTTAAGATTAATCATTTTTTAGATTTATAGCATATAAAGGCTTTCACCTCTTCCACAAATATAATTGCTTTGAACTTGTGATCTACCCTTGCGTGGTGAGACCCATTAGTTCAAACGTTTTTTTTTTTTTTGGCAAAAATCATTTTTATTTAGAAAGTTGAACTAAATATGTCAATATTTAATAATGTTTTGTTAACATTTAAAATTGTAATGTGAGCGTTTTTTGTTCACAGTTTTACGGTTAAAAAAACTAAAAAAAATACTTATAAAATTAGTAGACCAAAATGGAATCTTGTGTAAAATTAAAGATTAAAGGTATCTTTTTACTTTTATGCAAGTTTTAGTATAATTGAAGAGGCAATCTACATAATTTTTAAAATATTTTTATGCAACAAGAAAGCGTGTAATTAATAATAAACATTATAATTAATAGGCTACTTAGTTGTGTTATTGTTGGGAGAGCTTGCTGTGATCCAATCTAACTTGATCCGGAGAACTTCAAAACCCTGGACACAGGGTGCACATGAAGGAAAACATATTGAGAAATTAATGACTTGATCTTTATAGTCCTGCCTTATTTAAAATTTGGTCTCTAAACTTTTATTCAGTGTAACTCATTCTATATAGTTTTGATTGTATTGTATTTCGGTTTTTAAACTTTGACTTAATACATTTCAGTCACCATAATTTTAACCATTAAAAATAATGATCCTATATTTTAAAAAAATCAAAGGTTAATCGGTTAAAATAAAAATATTGGTCCATATATTTCTTGAAACTTTGGGTTAAAGTTTAAAAGGTTAATCGTTTGGTGTTCGATGATTTCTTGTTAAATATTGGCTGAAGGCCGGGGTCTTCTTTTGGGGGCCTCAAGAACGTGTGATATGTACTGGTGCAAGGTGGGGGTTGAAACGGATTACTAGAAACACTACCAAAAAATGTCATTTAACGATGGATTTGGCTATTTTCTATCATTAAAACGAGGGTCGTTAATATTTTCTGTCGCTGAATGACATTTTTCTGATAGTGAAATCAATAGAACTTAATACTACTGGATGGAGTGAGGAACATCCGGAAAGCGAGCTTCTTGAAAAGATCAAGCGAAGACTAGATCAAGATTTGCAACTGAGAGATTAAAAGGAAGGTAGACTCTAGGGTTAAACACTCTATCAGCATTGCAGAGGTAATGAGCTTCCTTATTTTGCCTCATAACTTCATTGCAGAAATTCTCAAATCTCATATAGTAGTGTTGATTTTATAGTTTTTTCTTTTGTCAAAGAAATATAAGAACCGAATTGTACCAGCTAAAAAATGTTGAGTTATACCAAGTAAAAAGTTAGAGATTACATTACAATTTAGATAAACCTATAAGAAATAAATTAGATTAAAGCACATGTTTAATTCTCTAAACTTGCATCAAGTTTCAGTTTAGTTTTTGAAGTTTTGAAAATGCACATTTAATCATTTAATCTTAATACCGTTAATTTCATTTAATGGAAAGTACTAACTTAGTAAATTTAAAGGGTGATTGTACAAGTAAATTTTTACAAAATATACTTTAATTTTAGTTCTTCAATGTAATTATTTTTATGTTTTAAAATTGTAGCATATTTTGTCATTATACTTTTACCAATAAATTATTTCAATTCTTTAATGTAATTATTTTAATTTTTTTAAAATTTAAGCATATATTTCGTCACTATACTTTAACCAATAAATTATTTGCGCGGCAATGAAAATCAGAACCATATATTGAATGGGACTTCTCATTATATGTCTATGACATCACATTGGTTAAATTTGGATGGATTGTACAGTCAAAGGGAAGTATCGACGTTAACTTTGAACTAAATCAAAATAGGATGATATATAATGTTGATGAAAAATACAAAAACTACTATATGTACTGATCATATAATTAATGTTTACGTCTTATGTCCGTTTGGAAACGCAGTAGAGAACTACTTTTACGCAAGCCTAAGTAAATATTTAAGAGATTGGCCCTGTTTGGAATGGTCTGGCTTATTTTCATAAGCACGTTCAACAGTGCTTTTCCGCAAAACGAGACAATCTCCTCCACATATTTGCCTCGACTTATGTGAATAAGCACTTATAAGTGGCTTATGGCAGTTTGCCAAACGGACCCATTATCTTGTTTTACGGAAAAATACTGTTGAACGTGCTTATAGGGAGTAAACAAGCTTTTTCAATCAAGCATGTTATATTCACCCACTCACACACACACAAATTTATAAATGGTAGGACCCCACTAGTTTACGTTATACTCATCTACTTCTTAACGTCCTTGATCAAGCTTTTTGTCTGAAATAAATTTTCTTCGACGTAAATTAACCAAAAAAAAAAAGCTGTGTACTGTTCTCTCTTGTGGTTGATTTCATTATTAATAAGTTTTTATAATAATTACTACTTTGATCCTTATTGTAAGCTAATTTTAACTAATTCACAAGATGGTTAGCTAAGTCATTAAATATACATTAAATTGATAAAATTTTTCAAACTTACCATTATTCTCTTTACATATATTTATAAATCATTCACACATCTTTCTTCTCTTCCCTCTTTTCAACAAGAATTAACTAAATGTAAAATTAAAATAGTCATTAGTAACCTTTCAGTGGAGTTGTATTTAAGGTCAAAAAATTCTTATAAAAGTTGACTTACAGTAAAAATAAGAGTAATAGTATGAAAGGGAAGTATATGTTACACATGTTCACTAGGATCAAAATGTTGTTTATTAAAAGAAAAATATATATTTAATATTTAACACTACTTCACATGAGTTTGTCTCAATTAAAAAAGATATTAAAGAAAAAATGTTGTGAACTGTTCTCCCTTGTGATGGTTACAATCAAAAGACTATTGTGTTTGGTAAAATTCATTGGGAGAAAGGAGTTACAACTTCCACGATGATTTTATAGATTTTGATATGGATTTTTTTAATTTACGTACATCGGTGAGAAAAGAGTTCCAAACAATCACTAGACAACGCGGGCCCATGCATGCAACAATCAAGACATGTTCTTTATGTTGACCACTTGAATTAAATGCTTCTGATTTCTGACCCACCTAGCTTTAACACCCCTCTCTTACACACACACACACATGCCATGTTTATGGTTTCTTATAATTAAAATTCGTGTCTCCTGTTAATTGTTTTAGTTGTTGTTCTTCTGTCATGTTTTGTAATGCTTCAGTATATTGGCGGATATATATATATATATTTCAGTGGCTTAAGCTATATCCCTTAACTTCTATAAAATTATGTATATATTAGTACTATGTGATTTATTTTACACTCACTCATTTACTAATTTTGAATCCACTAAATTTTTGTTCAAATTTTGTTCAAAACATATTAAGGATAAGTCTCACTTATTTTGAACCCACTTATCTTGAATCCCTGAATTAGGGTTTTGAGTCCGCCACTGCTTATGTATTTATATTAATATCATTTTGATCTTACATAAAAAAATTAATGTTTGTGTCAACATGATACTTTCCTCTTCATTGATTGGTTTATTGGGGAATTGGTTTCCTTGCTAAATAATACTTTGTTTAATAGAGAGAGCTAATCATATTTGCACCATTAAAATTTAATCTGAATGGTCCAAATTTAATTTTTTTAATTTTATAATTTTTCAGAAAATTATTTTAATAAGTATAAATATAATTTTTTAATTGTTATTTTTGTCAAAAATGATTTTTATTTAAAAAACTATCATTTTAGAGGATGTATATATTAGTAAGGTTCAAAAAACGGAGTAGGCATTGAATCAGTTGAGACAGTAGTTCAAAAGTTGATGGTTCAGATTGGGGTCAAATCAAAGTCAAATAGGCTATATTAAAATAATATAATTTAATAGATTATATTTTATTTTAAGAAATTAATTATAGGTAAAACTTGTAATATTATTTTATTTTACCCATATTTCAAATTTTTAGAATTTAATTAAATATCAGTGATAAAAATAACTAGGATAAAATGAATTAATGTTATGTTCTCATGAGTGAATTTGTTTAAATAGAAAATAGATAATTAAAGGCTAGTCTTGTTATCATGTTTTTCTTAAAATCAATTAACCACATCATCTCACTCTGGTTCCATTTTTGGTGTTTATAGATTTTAGTTTTTTTTAAAAAAGATGAAAACCAGTTCGAACAGGTTGACCTAGTTAACACTGGTTTGACTGGGTCAACTCAGTCCCCAATTTACTTGCTCAACTAGACCAAACTAACAGTTCATTCACTGGTTTTCGGCCTAAACCTACTGATCCGATTTGATTTTTTTAATGTCTGTATCTTAGAGATCGCTTATATTCCAGTCTCATCCTTATAGCTACATTCGGCTTTTCTAGCTTGGATATTGTCTTTATAGATTTTTCTTCTGTCCCTCGTTTAAACAATAATGTTCTTTTTTGAATTAGTTTTGAAGTCACAATCTAAATTTCAGTCATTATTTTATGGATTATAACGTAAGTGTATAAAAGGAATTTTGTTTCATGATATTTGATGAACAAATATAAACAAACCCAACATATAATGTTTATTATTTTAGCCAGTAATATATAATGTTTATTGGTGGAGCGTAGGATTGAAGTCCCAACAACTGAGGCATACACTTCTAGTCAATTGGGAACAGTTGAAAAAAGTGCTTTTCTTATAAAAACAAAATTCCACTGAGATACTTATCTTACATACAGTAAAATCACTTAAATTAAATTAATCCAAAACAACACTTCATCTCTCCTCATGATATATTGGAAAAGGGGAACTAGGGTTGTAAATTTTGAAAGCCATATAGAAAACCAAATTCAAACACTTCAAAAGTTAACAATTGATTTGATTTTTATAATTAAGCTATTAGAATTTACAATTGAACTTATATTCGTAAAAGCTTACTCAATTTACAATGTATTTTTAACAAATGTTTTTATTTATGCAACTGAGCTTCTCCGGTTTATAACTGATCTTTCGTGATTTAAAAATTTTCAGCAATTGATAACTTATTCACAATAAATGTATCCCTTGTTACAACAATTTTTTTTAGTTTTATAACGGATATTCCAGAATTTACAACTAGCGGTTGCCTTCATGCATAATATATATTTTCATCCATTTACTTTTTATTTTTAACCTTAGTTCTTTTTTGTCATTATTTCACAAATTCATTATTTTTTATACGTAATTCATTATCTTTTATGTTTTTTCTTATTTTTGCCTTTTCAGTTGGCATCTTACCTATAGGTTAAATAGATGTATTTTCCACTTACCAATCTCAAGTTGGCCTTTGAAATTATAGTTTTATGTAATTTATGTTTCCAAATAATAAGTAAATAGAAATAGAGTGTGCTCATGAATTAAAGAGAATAAAATATTGCAATAAATTAGTGATATGTAATAAGTAATAAGTGTGTATTAATTTTTCTAGAATACTCTAGTTAAATATGTATTCTGAGTAGTACCAAGATAGAATATATGCATTGCAATTTTAATAAAAGTTGAAAATGATTTAGAAGCGACATTGGGGGATTAAATCATTTCACAAGTACAAAGGTTATATATCTGGGATCAACGATACAAATTGATGGTGAAATTGATCATAGAATTCAAACTAGTTAGCGTAAATGGTGGCAAATTACGGGAGTTGTTTATAATAAAAAAGTGCCTTATAAAGGAAAAGGAAAGTTTTATCATACTGTTATAAGGCCATAATTGCTATGTGGTAGTGCTATTGGGCTTTGAAGGGACAACATGAGCATAAAGTGGGTTTAGCTAATATAAGGATGTTGAGATGGATGTGTGATCATATAAGAATGGATAGAATTCATAATGATAAAATTTGTGGACTAGTTGGTGGTAATCCTTGAGGAGAAAATGGTAGATAATCAATTTAAATAGTTTGAACATGTTCAAAGAAGGACATAAGAGACACAAATAAGAAGGGTGGACCACACAGTATGGAATCCTATAAGAATGGGTAAATGAAGATCGAATCACACTTTCAAAGAGGTTATAGATTAATATCTTATGATTAATAATATATCCAAGGATATAGCCTATAATAGAGCGCAATAATATCGTATGATCCATGTAGCCAACCCATCTAATGGGATAAAGAGTTGTTTTTGCGAACATGTATTCATGAAATAGAATCAGGCATTGCAATAAATATTTATATGGTTGGCAACGACCTGGAGCCGATATAGGTATTTAGCACCCTATATAAGATTAACTTGTTTTTATCTATGTGGTATACATTGAGTCAAGACTCATGATGCCTATTCTAATCTTAAAGAACCTTGGAGGCTTATCATCACTTAAATGTTTCTTAAAAGAAAAGTATAACAAATGTATTCAGGAAATCGTGGTACACTAAGTAAATTAAATCAATACTCCATCTTATCCCTAATATAACTTGTTTTTAAAAGAATTTTTTCGATGAGTTACGAAGGTGTCTCTAATACACTTTGAACATGAGACTAATCTATTCTAATGCTTAGAATGTAAATGTTTTTACTTATCCTAACAAATAAACTTTTCGAGATTTGAACTTATTCTCTTCCTTATGAGGATCCTCATAAGCCGCTTACCACTTCAACCAACATTTTATTCGTATTTCTAAAAGATTGTTTTGGTTTACAATATAAATCACTTGATAAGTAATTAATTCTTATTGCTTATGCTTAGATGTAACCCTTGCATTTTTCTCCCTCTTTAAAACATCATTTAATATAGGTAAAATTAAAAAAAATTAACTAATGACAAATTCAATGCATTAACTACATTTATTTATTATAATGAATTAGTCATGTGATCCTATTTATAAATCATTTCCAACACGTTTCACACATACCAAAGAAAGCCTTAAACTTTATCAACTACGCCTTAAAATTCAACAACTTTTCAACTTTATTCCTATTTAATATACATTATACTCTATGAATGCAAAGTTAACGCATATAATAAATTAAGGACAAAGTTATACATTCGTATGAAAAATTTGATGAAGAATTTATAAATAAAATAAAAAATAATTCCTTCTCTTTTTTCCAAGACCAAACAAGTAGTTGAAATGATTTATTATAAAAAGCCTATTGTGGATTGGAATGAATGATACCTATCTCATTATAAAAAGCCCTAAGAACACGATCTGTGCCAACAAATGACCTCACTGATTCACTCATGGATATGTGCTTTTAAATAGCTCCTGTCGTTGTGTAACTGTGTTGTAGGTATTAAAAAAATTAGTTAAATTATTTATATGTAATAATTGTGTTATTAATATTAAAATGCTCCCTTTAATAATTTCTATTAGCATTATCCTTTGATAGAAGCCTATAAGTATATGCAATTAATAGATACTTTGGGGGAAATTATAAATTTGAGGAAAAAGAGAATTGAGATATTGTATTTATAACTAAAGTGTTGCTTGTCTAACTCTTATTTATATTATAGTGATGCTTATGTTAAAATAAAAACCTTCTTGGTAAGTAATATGTTACTCTCCTTTGGTCCTTGCATTTGAACATATTAATTATGCTAAGTAAATTAGTTAATTGTAATAATTGTGACATAGATTTTAAAAAATATAGCCTTCTGTAACAAATGTCCAGTAACTATTTGAATTTAATTGCTACTATTGTAGAGAGAGTATGAATAGGGATAATTTGAGAAATATGGGAGAAAAATTAGGTTGACAGATTAATACCAACTCTTAAACTAACTTTTGTATAAATACTTTTGCAAATTACCTTACTAACAAGCATATAACTCAGCTAACTAATAAGGGGTTGCATTAACTTTACTAATAGTAGTATTAAGTTGAAGCTACAAGGGTTTGTTTCGATTAGTGGTGGAAACAATTTTTTTAACGTGATGTACAGTTTACAAAACAAAAATATTAAAAAAGTTTTCTGCAGTTTATATAAATATACTTTTATGTCAACAAACATACTCATCTACTGTCAAGTTTGAATACGTATCTTTGCATCCTAACTCTGCAATTGATTCAAATTATTTGCTGCCCAATGAGACTCTATTAAGACAAGTCTATCACTGTACGTAAAAGCCTGTATGAACACAGCAGTCCCACAGACTCTCACTCCCACACATTCACATCACACTATGGCTTTCTGTGATTGTGTACGTGAGAGAGAGGGTAGACATTCAATCGGCTTGTTTGGATAGCCCGTTTGGGAATCTAAAAACCATTCATGCGCTTACCAATATAAAATTTCTCTCATATATTTATCTCGAAATCTGTGTCTGTTCTCCTAACGAACTTACTAAACAAGCCCAAAGATGACACTATTTATTCAATATTTTTCACAGTTGAAGCTAGCATCATAATAGGTAGGCTACGTATATATATATGTTTGTTATTCGTACTTTTAGCATCATAGTAGGTAGGCTACGTATATAATTTGACTATTCTTCGTACTTCAGTATGCACATAATCTCTCCGCCTCTCTCTCTAATCTCTTTAACATATCATCTCAGCCTCTTACATAGCAGCCTTCAAGCTGTACAACATGTTGGCTTTAATTTCTTCCCCAACAAACAGCTTTTTGTCCTCGTGTTTTGCAACAAGCACATACCAAACTAGGCTTCATTCTCTCTGCTCTGCTTTTTTCTAGTAGGAAATCTAAGATTTCACGCCGAATTCTTTTGGATCCAGACTAATCCGAGGTTATCCCGGAGTGCGTCAGGACTTCCCAGGATTCGAGCCCAAGACCTGGTTAATACGCGGCGCCTTACCTTCTCCTTGTCAACCAGTCGGACCAGCCACCGGGCTTTCTACTCTGCTTCTTAACTGCACGCCCATGTCTTCTTCTTTCTGTAACTTTATATATAAATACTCTGAACTCATCAGCCTGCGTATATAGGATTCTAGGGTTAGGGTTATCTTTATAATAAAACCTTGCGCAGAAAGATCATGTCCGTTCGCCTTTTTTTTATTTTAATCGAACAATCGTTACTATTTAGTATTTATAATAAAACCTTGCGCAGAAAGATCATGTCCGTTCGCCTTTTTATTTATTTTAATCTAACAATCGTTACTATTTAGTATTTACTATGTTGAGATTCCTTTTTGAAAAAAGAAACATTTCAAATATTAAAGCACTTTGCCTTTTTTTACGAGGGAACCCACCACTGGCCATCCTACACTCTTTCAAAACTCTTGCCTTTCTAACATATGTGAGGTATTTGAGCGACTGACTAAGTTTAAACTCGAAGAGAGAGATTGTATTATTTAATAGGTTAACTTTTCTGCCAATATGTGCGTTTATTCAAACTTCTTGTTCTCATACTTGCAGGTGGAGAGATCACTTGACATCCCAATCAATCAGTTGTTGATATTAAAGCACTTTGTTGACAAAAATGACAAGTCTGAAGTTTTTATAGCATGCATATCAGACACAGACACAGACACACAGTGCTTAAATTCATTGTGGGATTGATGACAATCGAGAGAATAAGCGACAACAACAAGAAAACAATCAAGAGAGAACAAGGATATGTTATCAGTCACAATATCCGTTCATCACAACAGGGCAATAACAAACCCTAACTAGTATAAATTTGCCTATGATAATTTGCCGAATCACTGTAGGTATCTTTTATCGGAGATGGAAACTAATTACTTCCAAATATTGAGAGCAAATGATACATTCCTTTTAAAGAGTTCTGTTTCATATATATAAGAGTTTTAAAGAGGTTTCTTTACATGTGTGTGTGTGTGTGTTTGTTCTTCGAATTCCTCATTCATTTGGATAGGTCGAGCTTTGCTGGGTATTGACCTTTCACTAAAATCATTTTCATATGGAAGATCAACCATATGTTATCTCCTTTGCCAAAAGGCATTGGGCAAATCAGAACAAATTGAAGTTTAAATTTCTTCTAAAACAGTATCAATTCTGGAGCTGATTCTCTTTATATTGGATTACATTGACAAACTTAGTATGAGGAGGATTAGCGAATTTGGAGAAAATTTTCTTTCCTAAAAAATGGGCTTCAATTCCATCATGAGATATGTTAGATCAATAAATGGCGCCCCTAAAATCACATCGTTTGACAACACTTTTACCAAAACAAATGGTGTATTAATTTGAAAACGATTATTGTCGACTATAGTATTTGATAGCTTATAGCTAACATCTAATGCAGTTTTGTTTGGTTCATAAAGACCCATGGTACTTTTTTCAAAATATTTGGTCGGAATTAGACTTTCTTTGGTACGTTTATAGCTGCACCCGTGTCAAATAGATCAATTGTTTCCAGAACAAACTCATTTTTGAAAAATTATTTTTATTGAAATGTGATGTTTCTGGATTGCAACCCTTTGGATAGAAATTTATGATATAAGGTTTAAGAAAGGTTCGGAGACATCTTGATTGACATCTTCAACCTTTTTCCTTTCCTTTATCAGAAATTTCTTCATTGCTCATTTGAACTTGGCTTATAAAAAGATGATGTTGATCCTAAATATTTTTTAGATCTCATATCTCTTCTTTTAAGCTATCAATTTCCTTTCGAAGGTCTAAAACAGTGATTGGTTTTGGTTTTGAAATCTTTTCATGATTTCAGTAAAATCATATTTCGTTGTCAATTATTTTGCTTTGAAAAAGGATTTTGGAAATGAGGATTTTGAAGAAGAAGAGACCTCTCTTAAGTTTATTGAAATACCTCACTTTATCCTCATTATTTGGAAGAGAATTTATAATTTCAAAAATTAAATCTTCTTCTTGAGTTATAACATTTATCTCAAAATGTTCACTATCAGAGGGAGATGAAATATACTATTGAAGTTGGTTTACTTCATCTTCTGATGACAATTCATATTCTTCTGAAGAGGAAGAAGAAGAAGAGTCAATGAGAAGATTGTTCAATTGTTAAAGAACATGTTCTTTAATGTTTAAAGAATGAATCTTCTTATCAAGGTTCCAAAAACCGGATTGGACATTGAATTGGGTGATATAGTTGTTCAAGGGTTGATGGGTCAGATCAGGGTTAAATTGAAGTCAGACTATCTATATTAAAATAATAGAATTTAGTATACTATATTTTATTTTATGAAAGTTAACAGGTAAAACCTAGAATTTTATTGTATTTTACTTATTTTAAATTTTTAGAGTTTAATTAAATATCAAGAATAAAAACAATTGGATAAACTTTTCTGTTGAGGGCTTTTTCTTTACTAATTTGATGTTTGAGTTTATCTTCTTGGGAGAGTTTTAAGGAAGTTCCTAGACAACTGCTATCAATTGGCCATAGGTGAGTTTCTCGTAATGGATTTGACCATAACCAGTTCGGGTCGGATTTTGTCATTTAAAGAAATAAGAAGACCAACAGGGAATTTTTCTTTCCAAAGAGGATGATTTCCATCTTCTTTGACAAGGACACGAGTTAGGAAGGTGTATTTATACCACTTAAAATCAGAGAGGGATTTACACCTAAGATTTGATAGGAGTTTTGCATATTTGTCTCTCCAAAGAGAAAGATCTCGAATAAAATGCTCAATTATGTTAACTACGAGAGAGTTAACAAAATCAGGCATTGGTTCACCATTATAAGTTATCAGAGCTCCATCATGGGAGACTTTATTGCAAAAAGAATATGAGATTTCTGATTATTGGTAAGGTGGTAATCCCACCAACATCTGAGTTAACCAGTAGTGCCAGAAATCAATATATGTACAACTTGATCTTCTAGACAGTTGTTATATATATATATATATATATATATGATATGCATTACTAACCATATGATCAAATGCTGAAAAGTTTTCAAAATTTAATTTTTAGATTGATCATCTATGTTCCATACATAGATGTTATTTGCATTAAATTGTTTAAGAGTGTCATCTCTTTCTTCAAGAACCAAATCGGGAGGGTTGGCTCGATGGTAATAAAGTTTTGCTAGTTCCTTCCAATCCATATTGTTAATAAAGTTTTGTCATGAATAGTGAAGATTCCAAATCCTTTCTATCCAATCTCCACCGAAAGCATTCATGCTCCTAATTTCAATCTTCTCCTAAATTATAGACCTCTTTAGGATCATGGCCAAAACAACTATCCGTATATCTTTCTGAGGCATCATCTGATGCGTTCGATGAAGATCCAATGAAGGGCCAAATTGGATGTTTTTGAGGCAATTTTGCTTTTGTTTGCAATAGATGAAGGATGTCTATGTGCTGCTTAGTTAATTCTTCTTTATTGGTTGAAGTGGCTAACAAAGACTAAATCCTTAATCTCTGATTGAGGAAGACACTGGATTCACCGCATATAGGAATTTGGAGTTCTGGGCGAATCATTTTTGCTGGGATTTCTACATTCTTGCTCCTAGTAAAATTTGCCCACCATTTGACAGAAGGAACTCTGCAAAATTGGGAGATTATTTTTGAATTTGGAAATCCCATATTTGAAACTCCATTTTAATACCTAGGTTTAAGCAAATTTTGAAAATAAATGAAGATATGTTGGGAAAGGATCTTCGTTTATATTGACTCGGCTTACAAAATAATCAAAGTCCACGTTTACCTTTGTTGGTAAAATTTATAAACAAGGACTGAAAAAGTCAATAAAATTTCTTTGTTCATCCATCTCAAAAAATTTATTGGAGTTTTACTTTAGCCGTCACACGCCTGACTCAACCCTTCTCTCATTTATTCAAACTTGGTAGTAACTACAAAACATAAGTGGAATTATGTCATTCTAAGACACTCAACGAGATTTTACGGTCCACTTTAGTTCGTAATTATAAAAATAAAGGAAATATTAAAATTGGGATCATAGGGATAAATCTTATAAGCCATAGAATGAAATTGTGAGAAAAAGTTATTGAACATATGTTGAGATTGGAGCCTTACATTTCTGATAACTGATTTGGATTTATGTTGAAGTTGTAAGATAGAAGCATTTTATTTACTAAGAGCGTTAATTAATGGAAAAGTATACTGGAGTAAATAAATATATTTATATATATATGGTTTTCATTGAGTTTAAAAAAACTTTTCTTGTGCCAAGAGATATACTTTGAAAAGTACTGGAAAAGAAAATACTTTTTCCTACAAGGATTGAGCTTCATGGAGGATTATCTTTGACCTTCATTTGCTTAACATGGTTTTAGACATTCTAGCTAACATAATCATACAAGAAGAAATCCTTAAGTGCAGTTTTTTTGGGCTTATGATGTATTTTTTTTACCCAATCAATATAAGATACTTACTCTAAATTTAAGTTATGGCCCTAATGGAGAAGGAATTTAGAGTCAAAGGCATTTTGGCCTCAAAAGGGGTAAGAGAGAAAATATACACATTATAATTTTAACGAGAGACAAAAAAAAGTGAAGGTGAGACAAGGGTTAAATTGGGATTAATCATATTATACCGGAAAGATGGTGACATTGATGAAGATATTGCTCAATTGATTCAAGTTGAGTGGTTTATAAGAAAAAGCTATTAGAGTTATTTGTGATTGAAAATATCATATTGAACATATAATTCAATATTATATGGTAGTGAATATTGTTTTAAAGGGAATTAAAAACATGAAGTGAGGGTAACCGATATGATGATGGTAAATGGATGTGTAATCATACAAGAAAATATAAAATTCATAATGAACATATATTAAGATGAGTTAGAGTGACATCTAATAAAGAGTAAATGCTAGAAAACCGTCTAAAGTGCTTCAAACATGTATAAAAAAAAGGTTGTTAGATGGGCCATTCAGAGAAGCAGTTCAAATAGTATAAAGTCCTTGGAAGAGAAAAAAAAAGAACCCTCAACAAGTATTGAGCGGGACTTGTATTAATAATTTATTTAAAAATTTTGTTGTTGATAGGTCACAACGATACCATTAGATTATATAGTCAACCCCAATCCTTACTATAAGTCTCAGTTAACTTTTTGGATATACTAATGAAACTAAATAATCTACTTTAAATTATATATATTTTGAACTACTTATGTGCATCATTAAATTATATATCATTTTATAAGTCAGACAAATTCATTTAAAAATGATAAATATACAAATTAATTTAACTTCCTTGATCGTCTTAAATATGTCAGCTGAGTTGTATACAAGGATAGAAGGTAATGTAATTTAGTAGGATATGTTGCTATTTCTGGGTTGTTTTATACAAAAAGTTAGTGAGTTGGATTCAATTGACTCACCAAGGTCAGAGTGTACTAGAGAATGCTTACAGCAATACTTACATACTACCCATAATAATGATCTCACATTAGCTGTGGATTTGAAATCAACACCTTGTGAAATGTGATTCAGTTTTTTACCAAATAGACCAACCTTTATCACCATGTGATTGGATTTTGAATTGACTCTTGTTGCCTAAAGAACTTTTTGGGGAGCCCAACTTGCAACGAAAACTTGCATAACATACAAACCTCATCCTTAATGCATCTCGAATCCAAACTTCATTTCATGTTATTTAAAATAAACATGTTAATTTGTAATATATTAATGTTAATAAAGTAGTTTATTATTGTTAGTAAATTGACACATAATTAGTTGCATTTTCTCATATTCATTGAGTATATAAAGTGAATTGTTTTACCTATGGCTCACCAAGTTTCTCACTAACTCAAAAGGATAAGCTTTTGCTTAATAGACAATTAGCTGTTGATGTTTTGACGATTATATCCGACTCTTTTCTTCAACAAACAGGAACTTGATGCATAATACGCCCATTTTTTTTTCAAAACTTTTAAAATAAACACACACCAAAAGTTGTCAGAAGATGGCAAGAACCAATTCAACCATATCCATATACATGCATATAAAATGTCTCAATCAATTAATAATCCTCTTGAGAAGGGATTTATTTCTGTTTACAAATCACGTCATTAAATTTTTATATTAATATATAATTTTACCTTTTATTTTATTATTGTGTTGATTTTATTTACATAAGATATAATATATATTAAATAAAAATAAAATTGAAAAGTTATTGAATTTTAAAGTAGAGCTGATGAAATTCAAAATTTCACCAATATATAGGACTGGAGTTAAAAAAAAAAATTGGGTAGCATTTGGCTCCTCCATGAGCACATGAAATCTCAAAATGTTAATAGCCACAGTTGTCCCAACAGAAGCAAAATAACTTAAGCTTGATAATTAATGACATTAGCAATTATTCATAAAGTCAAAAACAAAAAGTGAGGGAAAACATCAAAATGTCAGAATTCTCAAAAGCTACCTAATAATAAATACAAATTAAGGGAGTAAAAAGTTTCATATGGGCGTTCTACATTAGGATGAAATTATATGGGCAAAACCACTCTATAGGTAGCTTACCTTTAAACATGAATAGGAAATGAATCAGTCAAAAACTGAACTATTACCTTTAATCATGAATAGGAAATTACTTTCCTTCTTTTTTTTTCCTACTGTATTACATCATTCTGTGTTCTGACTATTGGACTATGAGGATTTGTTTCTCTAAATCCAAGAAATAGTCTCAAGTTTCCATTAAAATACCAACAACTTTGGCAAAGATTCATAACTAACGTGGGGAAAGGCAAATTTGGTTCCAGAAAGCAGAAAGTGGCAAATTCAGTAAGAAGCATCCTAGCCATCTATTCTCAACTCACAAGACAGATGGATGGCAGGGATGAAAATGATACCATCTTACTGAATTGAAATCCAGACGGGGTCCCTGACATCTGTGTCCCTTCACTTGGACAAATGACTATGGATTAGCCTTGTAGACTGACGACCAGATTTTGCGAAGCAACAAGAACAAGAAACATGGCTTTCAGGTGCAGAAATCAGATGACTCGCATCCCATCAACTGAACAAAATTTAAAAATTTGCAAGCATTTTGCACAAAGTAGTCAACTTTGACCTGAACACAGGCCAAACTTTCTTAGCAGCTCTATATTTTCAGAAATAGTTGAACCAGCAGTTCCAACAAAGCCTAGTGTCGCACAGCTGCATACTGTCTGTTCCACATAAAGAAGTACGTCAGGTAGCCTTTGATTGAAACAATACTTTTTATCAGCAGCTTTATCCGAATATGGAATAAACCTTTGTTCATAACCAGCTTCCTTGAGCTTTTTGGATGCCTGTCTGACCAGCTCATCATCCTCTCTCAAGAAATATACCTTGTAGAGAAGTGAATCACTTATTAGATCACCTAAGTAAGTGTCACTCCAATTCTCTCCAGGAAGATCAGTCATTAGAAAAATATGTATGGGCAGAGGACCTTTCTGCTGTAAATGCTCTAATTTTTGTTTCAACCCATGAAATGCAGCTTCCCGATGATTCTTGAATTGCCCATCCAACAATCGCAATTGCGCACAAAGAAATGGAGCCTGTATGGTCGCATTTGCAAACTCCTTTCCTGCACTTGTGATTTCAGGGACAAATGGAAGAACTTTAGTTTTCTCCATCAGTGATCGAATCCTTTGGTCCTGAACAGGTTCATGGATATCCATATATAACTCAGAACCTTTGTATGGAGCTGTAAAAAGGCTTCCAAATGCAAGCAGTGAGGCCGATTCAGCCCCAGAACCAGATCCAAGAGTCTTCAATACATCTCTACGTCTCCTAATATAAGTTATATTCTTTTTATGCTTCAGTTTCTCATCAGGTTGGAATGAATCTAACATTCCATCCGCATTATTACTATGGTGGGTCCATACTGTAGTTCTGCAATCTTCATTGACAGCATATACACAATTGTCAACACTCCCATGGACCCCAGCTATCAGGGAACCACATTGCTTTTGCCTGAAACTAAAAGAGGAATGAACCTTTGAATCATTTAAGCAAGCCAAATCTAAGCTGATACCACACCATATTGACACAAAATCCCTGAAATCAATCACGCGAACCAGCGGGGAAGAAACTAATGATGAGATTTCTATAATTTCAGCAATGGAAATATACCTGCAAGAAACAAAATTAAATGAAATTTCTTAATTCATACAGATAAGAGAGTGAAATATAATATTGAATATGCCTTTTCTTTGTCACAAAAATTAAGAATACTATTTCAAGCCTTTAGAGTGAATTTCTAGATAAAATCTACTCATATATTCTGAGTTAAAAAGCTAGTATACGGTCATCTGCAGGTAATCATGGAATCTGATAAACAAGCTGTAATGGAACTGATCACACAGGATTGAATACAAAAGAATGCAATTTACAGTACTGTTCGAGCAATTCAGAAGCTTCTCTCAAGATAATGGAGAGTGGAGATGCTGCACATCAACAGGTAGAGCAAGATGTGTGAATATTACCTAGCTTCACATAGTTTTTTTTTTTTTTGGCAATCAGCTTTATAGTTTTAACCTTTCTTTGGGAAAGCATTATCTTCCTGAACTTGCTTATAACAGACAGACATTGGGCCACCACTTCTCACCTCTGCAGTGTTTGATGTAATACTTTCGGATGTAAAATCCATTTATAACCAAAACAATAATGCAATGATAAGCTCCCATTTTAAAAATATAAAGCAGTCAAATGGCAAAGTCATGTGATAGGATAGATATCACTTTGGTAAGTATACAGATTATATCTCTTCCTCACTATCTCAATTCTATACTTTTTTTGGGCCGATCTCACTATCTCAATTCTAACAATTCATCCAGTCCATTGAATGTTCACTTAATAAGAAATATCTCATCTCAATCTCAACAAGAGTAAGGCATCATATACTTCTTTCTTTACCATTTATACAGACACTACGTATAGGTAGACTAATAGAATAAGAGCCTACTAACCTTCCACCCTGAATGAGCTCAATGATGTGATCCCAAACAGAAATCCTGAGCTCCTTAGGATCCAAAACCCTGAACTTGGGGCAGCTACCAAGAGCAACAGCATGGTGATCCAGAATTGGAGGAACAATCAAAGTTCGATTTAATATTCCCGCCATCAAAATAGCATTTTTAAACTCCAAAAGTTGATTACTGAACCCACTGTGGGGTGCATACCACAGGAATTTCTCACCTAATGCCTGTACTTGACTGGAACACCGATTCAACTTTGGTTTTAATGTTATGGATGATACACGAAAGTGAGCATTGGTGGTCAGAGACAGAGAGTGGTAATAAAAAATCAGGAAAGAAAGCAAAATAATAAGAACAGAAAGAGGAATAAGAGGCCATCTATAATTCGGTTTCTCTGAAGTCAAAGTATGAGGTGATGTACTACGATTGATATTATTCATGGTTGTTTGGATGTACTCAGCCCTAAGAGATGCCTGGGCTTATCTTATGCTAAAGAAAATAAATAAAAGTATATTTTCCCCAAAAGTCGACTAATGTGAGCTGGAGCAGAGCTACAATTTGCATGGTAGTCTTCAGCAAACTCACGATCATTGCACTGCATCAGCCAGCAAGCTTTGCTGCTTCTGAAATGAAAGGATAAATATAATTGGCCATTTGCAATAACCCCGTGAATGTAAAAGTTTTGAGATAAGTACAAGTTATTGCATATATCATTACTCATCCATAACTTCGGAATTTTCTGGATTTTAACCCTTTTATCTCTATGAAATTTCAGACACAGTAAACACTGCTCAGAAAATGCCCAAGTAAACAGTGATTTCCATTGGAACAAACAAATAAAACATAGTAAAATAATGAAATAATGAATGCCACAGACAAGCACATTTTCCTTGATGTTGGTTTAAGAGGGAAGGGTTAGGACAAGATTTCTCTGATAGAAAAAAAAAAATCTTCTCTAATTTTGCATGAATTCATTAAAAATGAATTGATTTCAATTGGTTTACAAATGAGTTCCATGATCAGAAATACATTTCAAAATTGACAATTTCAGTTAAGTCACAAAATAATGATGTTGCTCGAAGATACAATTGAACGGTTTCAAACCATCCCATCTCTCTCAGCACCCATAAAACCCGTAAGATTACTCTGCAAGAAAAAAATCTGGACAATGAAGTGCCATTGCTTACTCGTGCATTTCTTTGAGGCACAAGCAGAAGGAATCACAGACAAGCATCAGAAACTAAACTCAAAACATCCAGTGAATCTAAAAATAAAATGCTCACAGCAAATTTAAACCTTAAACATCCTTCAGAATATGAGAACGAAGGTCAACAGCAACATCTAATCGCTCATCAAAAAGAGTCGCGGTTTGACAGAATTGAAGGAAAATACTTCCCAAATTTGCAGTAGTACTCTGCAAAATATACACAGATTTTTTAATTATAAAAGCGATAGACAAGAAACACCATCAACTAAAATTACTCGACAGAACCATTCCAGTTTAATGTTCCAACGCCTCGAGGACTTCACGGGTAGAATAAAAGATTAAGAATCATTACCAGTAAGGGACGAATCAGTGAAACGCTGAAAATATACGGTGTACATCAGAGGTTGAGATCCGATTAGGCCAGACCGAGACCGGGTCCGGGGTCAGCGTGATTCTTCTTCCACAGAGTTCTGCCTTTTTGCTTCTCAGACAGGGAATTTCTGCTTAAACAAGAATATATCATGCCGAATAAAAATAAATGAAGTAATTGAAAAATGAATTTAATGCAAAATAGTCATTTAAACAAAGACGGAAATCAACCAAACAATTAGAGCTGTTTGACGTTTTATTCAAGTACTCATATTATTTTAAAAATTAAATTTTGAAAAGTTATTTTTTTATCAAATCACATTTTCTCATAATAAATTTTCTCTCTCTCTCTCTTTTCTTTCTTTCTCTTTTCTACTTACTTTTTACCTCGAATTCCGTAAAATCCAATAACTTCCCAAACACAACTTGTTTGGAAGTCTGTTTTGAAAAGTTATTCTGTCCGAGACAAAACCTAGGTTTTGAAAAGTGATTGTATTTGAGAAGTTATTGTGCTTATTTGAAAAAGCTTATTTACTTCCCAAATGCATGTTCAACAGTTTTTTTAGCAAAAAAAGATAATCTCCTTCACATATTTATCTCAGCTTGGGTAAAAGTACTTTTCTACCGTATTTCCAAATGAACACATTGACTTTTACGAAGTTAAAGACACAAATTAAATAGGAAATAGGAAAGGGAAAGAAAAAAAAAGAGGAAAGATAAAATTTATTATGAGATATAATGTGGTTTGATATGAAAATAACTTTTCAAAACTTAGGTTTTGTTACAAAACCTAAGTTTTAAAAAATTTGAGTGTTTGAACAAAATCTAGATTTTGAAAATGAGTTCCAAACAAGTGTACAATCACCTTTTAAAAACTAAATTTTGCATCAGAATCTGTAAAAGTTATTCTCCCAAAATTTATTCTCCAAAACCTAGGTTTTACCTATAATTCTGTAAAAGTTATTCTCAAACGTACTTTTAAACGAATTTTTATTTGCATGTTGTTATTTGATTATTTAATCAATAAAATGAATTTTTTTCCTTCCTATAAGGATTGATCAATTTTTTTTATTTAGATAATATTATCTTAAAAGATGTTCTCCTAATTACTAAATGATGTGGTTAAATAATTTTGAAAACTGCTTTTTTTTTGGTTATATGTTTAAATTACCCAAATGAAATGCTACAATTAAGAAAAATATTCTGTACGAAATTCTCCCAACTGAGCAATGTTTGCGTGTATTGCACTTATTCTATGAAATGTATGAGCTGTTCAAGATTCCATGATCACTTTTAATTTTTTTTTATTCCATGAGTATTACATTTTTAGATCTACAGCAAAAATATTCTTAAACATATATAATGAGAGTCAGTTCAAGTATGAATTTGATAGTCGCAGTAATGAGATCACAAAATCTACTTATATGTTGTAGAATTAATTTTCATCCCAATTAATTTTTACAAGCCAAAGTTAGAGTAAAAGTTCATTTGCATAATTTGATTTATGATCAAATAAATACTAAAAAAATCAGTTTGATGAAAAATTATTTAAATATCATTTAAAATTGATTCACAATCACATTATACGCAAACTGAGATAAAATTCCTTTTAAATACTTATCTCGAAATTTGTAAAATCGTTTTTCTAAACACGCACAAAAACTTGCTTCTACTTCAACGTATGACCAGAGAGTTATTTTTTCCAAGTCATATATATCCAACCGTGCATTTTGAGCATAAACCTACTTTTCGGTTTCAAAAGTCAATTTTCCGCCATGGAGGTTGGGTCTAACTACATGAGTTAGTTCCTCGTGATATAGTATCTTCGTTAAAAAAATATGATCACATTTAATGAGGTCTTAGATCGGGTGTAAGAAATTCAAATTCTAGCTCTTGAAGGTGTTAAAGGAGACACTTTCGTTGCTTATCCCAATCATGAGAACCGTAGTATTCATTGCTACGATGAGATTTGCATCATTTAAATATAATTTTAACAGTTTAGATTTAAGGTTTTCGACATGAGTTTCACATAAGAAAGTTACGTTTTTAGACAATATAGTAGTTAAGATATTGTCTGTTATTTAAATTCAGTACACGTTAAAATAATTATTTAAAATAAATAAAAGTTAAGAAGAATTAAACTCGAATCGTCCATAGTTAGACTTCAAAGGTCTAGTCAATGGTCATCACCCACGATGATCACTGAACCCAATCCATGGATAGGGGATAGGTGCAGAAGATGGAGGATCTAGGGATTAGTGGATGTAGTGATGGTTTTAATAGCCTTTATGGTAATACTTTTGGGGTCTCAAAAGCTTATTCAAAAGTATTTTTTCATAAAATGAGATAATTTCCTTTACATATTTACCTCAACTTACATAAAAATAATTTTCTACCGCGTTCCTAAGCAGGTCCAATATTTATATGTATTTGCACGTAGTGTATTGTCTTGTATATATATACATATTAGTATGTATTTATATCTTTTGGCTTAAATTTTTCTAATAAGAAATCCAACAAGTTTATGATTTCAACAACACGAGGTCTCCTTCAAGCTGAGCTCTCAGATTTGAAGCCTGACCTTCAGCTTCCACAACCTTCCTCTCGAGGTCTTCGCGCCATCTCCACATTCCTCAATGCAACCATGCACGTACCCGATCCAAGAATCATCGAAGCCGACGCCGCCTTGTAAGGCCGCGCAACACTCTCCGATGTAGTTCCAGTCATCTTCTGTCAAGTCCAACTTCCGAGCGGTCCTCAAAATACGAGTCACCTCGGCAAATGAGGAAAAGAAGGAGGAAGCAAACACTCTTCTTTGCTTTGTATTGAGCCAATTAAGCACTTGAGGATGCCGGCCGGTTCAGCCCGGCAGTCAAATATGGCATGTTCTGTTCAGAAATGTCAATCATATATTCACCTGTAGTTGCCATAAGCATCAATGCTAAAGCTGATGATGAAGTCAAAGGTTGTGGAGCTTGTGAAGAAGGTGATGGATCCATTGCTGGAACAAGTGGAAATCAGAAAATAGGGTGAATTATGTGATTCTTCTGATAGATTTCAATTGACATGATGCTAGAATTATTAGTGATTTAAAGAATACCAAAAAAGACAGAGAAAAGGGTTAAGTGAAAATTTGCCCCAACAATTTACTTGAAGAGCAATGTTACCTATAAAGCTTTAAAATGGAGCAATGTTGTCCCATTTTATAAAAAAAACCTAACGTTGATTGTTAGAAAATGTTATTCACCGATAACATTTTTAATTGTAAGAGATGATATTACTCCATTTTTAATTATAAGATTTGGTGGCAGGGCTTTTGCATCTTATCCCATTAATTAAGGGTTTGTCAATGGTGTCATGTATTTCTTGGGTTACAATAGCTAAATAGATAAGAAAACATTTCTATGTATCTTTAATGTAAGATCAAGTTCACTAATTTAGATAAATTGAGGAAATTAATTAAAAATTAAACTTTGGGTTCCAAATCAATAATTATGAAGTTTTAGAGACTTAATTGACAAAAATTTAAACTTCAAAAACTAAATCAATTAGTAAGGCAAATTTAAGGGATCGAAAGTTTCCCAATTTCGTTTTAAAGCATACAGAACATGCATCAGTTATAATAGCTCTGCATCCCTATTGAATAAAATATATTTGAGTGCCATCAAAAAGAGTCATTAACTAACTACATGAAAAACAATTTATATCAGTCACACAAAATTAGACCCTAGCAAATGAGATGAATACCTGCTTCACGGATTGTGGGAAGACCAAGCGTGTCTTGAGGAGGTTGAACCAATGGCATCTCAATGGTCTCATGCATCTCTTGAGTCCCTTTAAATAAATAAGTTCAAGAGAAATTAATATAATTCTTCCAGTACATTTCATTTGACACAATATACTATTAGAATCATTAATCAAGTCAAAGAACTATATAGGAGTAAAAAAAACAAAACAAAGCAAATCCAAGATCATTCATGAACAAAGAATATAAGCAAATATTCTCAATAGTCTTTTGCGCAAAAGTTAAAGCAACTAAGGAAATAGAATGTCACAATATTTTTTAAACATGGAATTTAAGGATATTTGGGCATTTGTGAGATGTTGGAGATTACAAAACAATATCAGTACCTCCAATACTTTCTTCGTTATCAACAGTTGTGGCTTGCTTAACCAAATTCTCACAAGAATGAGTATCTGAGGCTTATGATTCCCCTACTAGTTTTCAGTTTACATAATAGTAAATTAGTATACTTAATTAATTAATTATTAAAATCAAAGAGTAGGGTATTAAAACTCATTTAACATGACAAAACTGTTTGATAATTTATGACATACTGAAAAATGTAAGGCAGTAAATCTGACAACAAAGTAACATGACATTAAGCATTCTATTGAAAAAAAAAAAAGGAATCAATCACTTGATATAGCAGAGGATGGTGATAAAAACCTTAGACACTGGAACATATACAAATAATAAAGACTAAAGTTAAAGCAATATCTGATTATTTATGGCATATTGAAGAATGTAAGGCAATCTCAATACCTGAATATTGAATTGTGGAAGAGCTAGATCCATTTTGAGTAGCACTCAAAGTCCTTTCATGATCTTGACTACTATTAATTGTATTATATGAAGGTTCTATGCAGCTCCCTTCTCGAATAGACTGATTAAGGTAGTAACACAAACATCATATGTTGACAGAATTAAGCATTTAGGGTTCAATATTTCTATCCATATTTAAGATTTCAGATATTTGTGTTCAACTTGTACATATTTTTCCAATCAAATCATATCTTGTCACATAACAAGACTTTCTAAGTCTTTTTCTAAGAATATTGAAGGAGAATCAATTATCTTGTCTATAAACAACTCTTTGATAGTGGTGTTAAGGTCATCTTTCCAAATTTTCTTTCCATTTTCCACTTCCATTAATTTCAGAAATGGGGCAGCAATGACTCCAGATGAAAAATTTTGCATTTTGTGGCATCCAACATAATGCCACCAAAGATGGGAATATGAAGGCCTGTTTCCCAGAGCAAAATCTTTTGAAACCCAATAAACAATTAAGTTCTAAAAGCTTCAATCTTGCAAATATGATATCTTCTTCCTATTCTCCTTTGTCCATCATCACAACCTCCTCCGGCATGCCTCAATTGAAAATTGTCAAGTCTGTGAGGCCGACAAGACTTTTAGTCGTGAAAGTGGTCAAGAAGTACACCAACTCATTGCAATCATTCACTTTCAACGTAGCATCCATTTCATAATTGCCATTCAATATCCTCATAGCATCCCATTCATTTAATGACAACAACTCCTCCAAGTTTTGGAGCACCTGAAAAGACAATATAATTTGTTTACTTCATTAAATGATCAATTAATAAGCTCACAGAACTGGTTTCTTTGCAAATCACATATAATTATAGCATGCCACAACAGTTTTTTTTTTTGTTTTGCTTCTAAATATAAGAGGGTGTATACCTTTTCAATTTGAAATAAAGCTTGTCGTATTGGCAAATCAACACAATCTCCTCGAAGCTGCTGGGAATTCAATGGGCCAAATGCAAATATTTGCAATGATTCACTTTGATCAACATTTAATATCTTCAATGAAGGACACTCTGGAGTATATCTTTTTGGAAAGAAATAATCCGGCTGTGTCAAATGTATTAGCATGATGACTCTTTGCCGAGGAAATTCAAACTTCGGTTCCTCTAACCCTTCTTCATTTACAACAATTTCTTCAATACCACAAGACACATTTTCAATCTCTTCAAGCTGATTCAAATCATTCCATAGAGATGCACAAAACAAAATTTTCAAGTTTCGGCATTTAGCAACTTTAACAACTTGTAAATTTGTTAAGCTAAGTGTTCCTTGAGGGTCTTTATTCCATGTGTTTTAGATTTGGAAGATCTGAAAGAGTTAATTTTTTTCAGCCCACTGGCCCTTTTACTCATTCCTTTATCATCCACCACTTTCACATCAAACACTGCTTCTAATGGATCACACTTTGCTAGTTGTAGTTCCTCCAACATAAGTAACAAATGCAGTAAATTTGATGAGAATACCGGGCCGTATAAAAATGCACACAGAAGCTTCAAATTGCTGAATATTTTCAGCTCATCTTTCGGTTCTGGATATTCGGATAGCTCCAGATGATTGAAGCTACTAAATGCCTCCTACGAAAATGAATGGCCAAAAAATAAGGGCATTAGAATCCATTAAACAATAACGATTAGCTACGTTTATGAAAAGCTATCATAGTAATGTCAAAAGAAATTGGGATTGCAGCCAACTATAACTGGGGTATAATGTATATGATATTATAATAATAAAATTGAAAAGTTGTTGAATTTTAAGGATAAACTTAATTAAGTTAAGGCTTTTTTTGTATGTAAAGCATGAACAAAGTAACTTATAAATAAAATCACAAGAATATTTCTAGAGACCAACGGGTGTTGGATATTGCAAAATGAATTATTCTCTCAGCACATAGCAAACTAAGATTCGAATCTGCACAAGAAGATCGAAGTGACCGCATTTAATATACCAACAACATCCTAAATATATTGTTTCTATTAGAAAGATAGATGTGTTAGCCCTAAAAAAAACTTGTTTGGTCGAGAGGAGGTGTACACAAAACAACATTATCATAGCCAAGGATCAAAGCGTGAAGTAAATTTAATTCTGTAGTATGATTATATGAATTGAAATAGCATTTTTCCCAAGCAAAGGAACAATAGTCAATTTAATTCTGTAATAGTAGTATAATTATTATTGAACAATAGTCAATAATAATATAATTATAAATTAAAATAAAAATATATCTTTATAACAATAAGAATGATAGGGCCTATGATCCCTATTTGACTCTTTATTTTTTTTTCTCTGCAGCACTAGAAAAAGGCATCACATGAAAACTCAGGAAGACCAGAATAAGATCCAGTCTCTCTCTCTCTCTCTCTCTACGCATATCGTCTTTATCAATCAAAGAAGGCATCAAACTGCTGGAAAACCAAGCTAAGGAAAAAAAAAAGGATGTTGCTGAAATCCCTTCAACGAAGCTCCATTAATGACGTAACATACATTCTCTTTCTGAACTTCTCTTCTCTTCTCCTCCTCCTCCTCCTCTTCTTCCTCCTCTTCTTCTCTTTAACAATCCCTGTCTCCTTCGCCTACCAGCCTAACAAATTCATCTATGGAGGTTGCTCCCAAGACAAATACCAACCCAACTCACCCTTTGAATCCAGCCTCACCTCCTTCCTCTACTCAGTCTCAAGCTCTTCCACTCAATCCTCTTACAATAGCTTCGCCATCGGAAACAATTCAAGCCCTTCGGATTCCACCATTTTTGGATTATACCAGTGTAGGGGTGACCTGCAACCAAAGGACTGTTCAAAGTGCGTCTCAAGTTGTGTTAATCAGATAGGCTTGATCTGTTCTTATGCCATTGGCGCTTCGTTACAGCTTGAAGGGTGTTATATAAGGTACGAGCACTTAGATTTCTTAGGGAAGCCTGATACGAACGTGAGGTTCAAGAAGTGTAGCAGGACGTCGGCTACCGACAGCGAGTTCTACCGGCGCCGGGACGACGTGCTGGCTGACCTTGAGGGGGCGTCCGGGTTCAGGGTCAGCACATCGGGTTTCGTGCAAGGGTTTAGTCAGTGTTTAGGTGATTTGAGGTCCGAGGATTGTTCCGCTTGCCTTGCGGATGCTGTGGGGAAGTTGAAGAGCTTGTGTGGTTCTGCTGCTGCGGCGGATGTGTTCTTGGGACAGTGTTATGTTAGATACTGGGCTTCTGGCTACTACAATGAACCAGGTTGGTTTTTTTTTTAAGAAAATATTCTGATATTTTATTTTCTTTCTTGCTTGTAACAATTAAAGAAAACAAAATAGGAGCTACTGGAGAATCAATTATAATTTAATTAGGTGACAAGATCATGTTCAATTGCATTAATTATGATTAATGATTATTATGTGGAAATTTAAGCCAATTAAAAGTATTTGGGAAAGAAATTGAGATCAAAAGATAAATTTGAATTAATACATCTATCAATCTAAATATTCCCTTTAGTTCATAATATAAGTTAGTGCTAGGAGAATATCTTGGTCTAGACTTGCAAAATAATTCATGCTCATTTTCTAACTTTACTCATATGGTTAATGTTAAATGTAACTCTTGTATTTTTCTCTCTTCTTTAAAGACTCATTTAAAATTAATAAAGTCAAAATTTTGCTTTAATTAAGACAAATTTAACTAGTTAACAATCATTTCTTGTTTCTATTAATTAAAGTGACTTATATTGTAGAATGCCATCATGGGATTGATGTAATTAAGGTGGCGCGTGCATAGTAATTAAAGTTCAAACTATTTAGTTCATTAAAAGGAATAAAGATTCGAAAGGACCACTGAATACCGCTGAATGTGGGAGTCTTAACCCTAATATGATCTCTTGAGATGATTTAATTACTATAAAGTATAAATGTTATGATAGCGTTGAGTTTTTTTACCTGAAAAATAACCTAGCTAATCCCTAAGTAAAATTTATTCTCACTATCTTAATTGTTATTAAGATTTGATAAATTAAAGTTGTTATCTGTTAGACTGTTATTGTCATCAATATTCAGTGGAACAATTTTGTAAATTGACTTGTCACTGTCTTAGTGCCTTGTTGTCATTTGATGAGTTAAAATTATATTTATTAATTGTTATTGTCATTAAGGTCACAAACAAATTTTTAAAAAAATTAACTGTCACTTGGTTATGGTTGTCATTTGATAAGTTAAAATTGTTACTTGTTAAACTGTTTCTATCATTTTATTTTATTGTCACTTTCATATTCAAATTAAGGATATTTAATTTAGGTAATTTTACTGCAAAATTTAACTGATATTAGCCCCTAGCTAGAAACTTTATTAGGCTTTTTTTAATGTTGTACGTTCTCCCTAATTATAAAGTAAGAAACTTGGGTGAGAAAGTGGGCATTTTCTTTT
The DNA here is from genome assembly GCA_025593235.1 of Vachellia pachyceras. Taxonomy (NCBI): domain Eukaryota; kingdom Viridiplantae; phylum Streptophyta; class Magnoliopsida; order Fabales; family Fabaceae; genus Vachellia; species Vachellia pachyceras. The sequence goes on along the minus strand of JANTPZ010151613.1, from coordinate 1,430 downwards.
TAGCAATATTCTATTCCTGAGTCCTTTTTCTGCTTACTTTGTAGCTACTTGTTTTGGAACTTAGGTTAATATATGTATTATTATAATCGTGTATAACATTCTTCAATACACAACTTATAACAGTTGAACCGGATTTATACACTTATGGGTTTTTTTTGCCAATGAATCACATATTGGTCTTAAATCTCCTAGTTAGATTTGTTATTTATAAATCAATTAAATTCAAGAAGGAATTAGTTATACTAGAATTGTTAATAATAACTACTGTGAATAGTCAAACTTCTTCTAAGCATTATATGTAAACATGCATATTTATAAGTATTTGAAGCATGGCTTGCCATTAAAAAAATATCAATCAAATAAATATCATACTTGAATTCAAATATGTGTGAATGTAGAAAATACATTTGGAAAAACTATCTTAATTGAGTCTATCAATCTTGAATCTGACATAATTATATGATCATGGGCCTTTTTTGGAACGCGGTATAGAAGTATTTTACGTAAATCGAGGTAAATATGTAGATAAGACTATCTCGTTTTACAGAAAAATACTGTTCAACGTACGTTTGTCTTTTACAAACGTTGTTACAAACAATCCCTATATAGAAAATGAACAGTAGACCTAGTCTTGTGCTTTAATCTACAACATAAGAGGCCCACCATGTAGTTTATTTATAGATTAAAAAACATTAAATTTAGTACTAGAAAGAAAGGGAGGTAAGGAGGCAAAAAGAACAACGTAATCGTCAACCATTAGTCTTTTTAAAGTAAAGCACTTAGAATACATGCTTTATTATTACATTTTTATTTTGGGAAAAGTCACTGTTTCTGACATAACTGTTTCACCCACATCCTCTTTAATTTCTTTTACGATTGAATGGTTATGTTCTTTTGTTTCAGTCTCGGTCTCAGTTAGGGTTCTCTCTCTCTCTCTCTCTCTCTCTCTCTATTATTCACCTATCAAAACATTTGTGAACCAACAGGTCCTTTATATATTCTTTTCATCAAAAAGATATAAGGCATAAAGATCCATATATGTATTTTTTTCCCCATAAAGGAGAGAAGATAATAGGGAATCTGAGAACAATCTTTTAACCCCAAGTGCTCAAATCTATATTCTCCCGCCAACTTCTCTATTCGATTAAACGATCTGATTTTTAATACGACCAACTAATTTTGAGTGCTTTTTTTATTCTTTGTTTGTGATGAACTTGGAACATTGTTCAGATTCCTCTCAAGAGGACCATGCGGGGAAATCTGTGGCCATCATTGTGGGAGTACTTGCAGGTCTCGCCATTTTGATTGTTCTCCTCTCTATGTGCAGAAAATCCATGGGTTCGTAATCATAACTTTAATTATCTTCTCAATTCTCATTTCGTTTCAAATACATTAATTTTTCACGAGGAAAATAGTATCTGACAAATCTC
>JANTPZ010151606.1:0-14080 GCA_025593235.1 Vachellia pachyceras | reverse complement strand
TAATCACATCACAATGCCCTTCGACCTGAGATCATCAAGGATTCCTACATGAAAGTCGTTAAGCTTTGACCTAGTAAAAAGTCATCTTTGACCGAGTGAGGATAAAGGCTATGATCGGGCTTAGGGGTTTTCATGTGGAGGAATGTGAGTGATCAAGATGGGATTTGTCCCTCACATTAGTTGAGAGATATTACTGGGCCCCTCGATGAGTGAGTCTGAGAAATGTATGGCCATACTGTAACGAAAAGGAGTTTTCGTTTTTTTAATCAGACTACTCAGGGATCGAGAAAGTAATGGTCGGGAACAGGAGGATGACGTCATCCATGCCTCATCCTTGACTGAAATATCGTGTGACAAAAGGGACGTGATGTGGTTGCGTAAAAGGTTGCATCGTGTTAACGATCCCCGTATAATTTGGGTAGTCGTAATGTCTTGCTAGAGACCGCTTGCGACTTGTGGGCTAATGTTGAGTTTAGCCCACTGCCAACTTTTATGGCCTACAGGGTCGCACGCAAGAACATCCCAACATTATTTCTAGGGTTTATTCGAATTTTAAATATATGTGTATATATGTTGAAATTCGAAATTGCACAATATTATATAAATAATATTTGTGTGTGTTAGTTTAATTTATTTGATAAATTAAACAACTAACGTCAATTTAATTTATGAGGATAAATTAAATCTGTTGACTCATTATTTGGATTAATTAAATGGATATGATTTGATCAGATCAATTTAATCCAAGTTAAGATTGCAAAATTCGAATTTAACATTTTGAATATTGAATTTCGAAATTCAAGATTGGATCTTGAATATCTTTTGAAATTTAAATTTCAAGATTAGATCTAGAATATCTTTGAAATTCAAAATTTAATATTAGATCTTGAATATCTTTTAAAATTTGAATTTCAAGATTAGATCTAGAATATCTTTGAAATTCAAAATTTAATATTATATCTTGAATATCTTTTGAAATTTGAATTTCAAGATTAGATCTAGAATATCTTGAAATTCGAAATTCAAGATTAGATCTGGAATATCTTGAAATCTGAAGTTCAAGATTAGATCTTGAATATCTTTTTGAAATTTGAATTTCAAGATTAGATCTAGAATATCCTTCTGAAATTAAAATTCGAATTTTTCAAGATAAATAAAAGATTAATCTTTTATTATGATGGACTCTATGAGCTTTATAAATATAAGTGCTCGTGGACAGAAGAGGGATTAGAAATTTCGAAATTGAGCCAAGAAACCCTAGAGAGAGAGTGGAACAAAGAGGCGCTAGCACACTGCTGTTGTTGGAGATTGTTCGCGTGGATACTGGTAGAGGGAGGCAATTGAAAGAACGTCGGTTCCTCGTGATCAGAAGTAAGAACGCGGGACGTTGTGGAACCTGAAGAGATTCAGATGCAAAGCAAGAGACAATCTTGAAATGCAAAAGGTACACCTTCATCTCCTCGATCTAAACGCCTTTGGCAGATCCGTAATTGGGATTAGAAAATTTTAAATTCTGCTGCGTCTACGCCCTAATTCCAACAGAAGTTGCTCCTTGCTTGCATAGTTTTTGTGTAAATATTGAGTTGCTAACTCTCTCTTGATGTTGTTGATATTGTGCTGCAACTTTAAACCTCTACACAAAGTATCATGGGAATGTGTGATAAGGCATGCATGAAAATGAACTAAAACTAACAAGGAATGTTATGGGAATGGTCATGCATGATAAAGAAGAGTTAAGGAACCAAAAATAGGTTTTGGTGAATTTTAACATAAAAAATTGGTTTTCAAAGTTAAGGGGGTTCCAAAGACCCTGAAAAATGCATCTGCTTCACGTGGTAAGGAAAAATAGCAAACGAGCTCCAAATGAGCTAAAACTTTCCAGTCAGAAACTACACATCCTAAGCTTTAAAATGAAATAAAGTTTTCAAAATTTGAATGTGTATTTTGAGAGATATGAATTTCCAAAGTTTAAGGTAGAAACTGGAATTGACCATTGGACAGTAAATGGTTTTGGAATAAACTGATTCAAATGGGCAATTTTTAGGGCCAATGAGTATTTTTCCCCTATAGGTCACTTAACAAGGTAAATTTAGAAGTTGGAACCACTCTATTTCTAATTTTCTAGAAATAATTATGATTTTTTAAAGTTGGGCCAGAAATCTGGAAAAAGGACCCGTAAACAGTAACAATGTTTTTTTACGTTTTTGAAAATCTAAGTTCACAATTTTGGATCAAATTTAATATCTAAGGCCCAAGAGTGGTTCAAAAGTGATCTTTTATGAACATATAGGGGAAAATATGAGGTGTTACACCCCACTTTTGTGACAAAATGTGTTCAATGTTTAACACACTTTGGCAGGAAAAGATGAAAAGCAAAAGCAAAAGCAACAAAATTTAGTTATGTTTAAAGCGATTCACTCAATGTCCATTGTGTTTTACTTCTCAATCATTGATAGGCTACTGACGCAGTTTTTTTTGGGTGCGTCCAGCGTTGATTCAGTATTGATTGTCAGCACTCCTAATACTCGAGCACCCCAATTTTATCACTCGAGTATTGAACTCCTTTTTACTCTTCTTCACAATACTTTCACAAAATCTTCGAGCAATCTTGAGAAGCATTGTCAATACTCAAGCACTATGATGTAACACTTGAGTATTTAGATATTTTACTTTCAATTAACGCTCGAGCATTATGCCATAGCATTGAGCTTTTCTTTGAAAAATTATTAAGCAATACTCGAGCATTGAAGAGTTATACTTGAGCACTGTGATCTCTGACAGTTTTATCTCTGACACTCTAAACCTACACTTTGTACCAACTTTCATTATTTGTGTAATGGCTTTTTGAATATCAACTGCTCTCATAAATACTACATACTTAGACTTATTAACAGGGAATATGCATATCTGAATACTTCTCCAGCATGGGCTCTCAACAGACAAATTCATAGGCAACATCTCTCTTCGTGTCAGAGCCATTTAATGCAGAACATTATACAACCCTATCAGACACTATTGCAGAATCATAACGGAAGCAAATCAGTTTCTAACGGATTAATTCTCTTCAACAAATACTTGCTTCTTGTCAAGACTCCAGCGGCTGTTCTTTCTCTTTCATCATCAAATCTGTCATAGCAAACCAAGTTTGAAAAATAGAGCATAAGAGCCAAAGTTAAACAGAAAATACAATGCTTCTCTCCAACGGATATAATTTGCCAACATTTATAAATATGAGGAAACAACAAATAGAAAAAAGAGACGAAATATATGGAGTCACCGAACACAAAACAGAGAGTGTGGATTCGAGGAAATCACACAACAACTTTAGGACTCTGAGATTATACTTCTCCGTGAGCTTCAATGTTAACACAATCCGCTTCATAGAGTGAAGCATTTTCCAAATGTAATCATGCCAACCTTTGAGAGTCACTTAGGATAGACCTGAGTGAAACAGAGTGTAACCTTACATGTGGTAAAGGGGAGTGATTGTAAAGGTTTCTCAAGTACCAACCGTTACAAACTTGAGTGGGTTCATAAATGCCTGGAAACATTTATGGGGTTATCAAGTACCCACCGTTACGAACTTGAAACAGCTTCACAAGTGTTTACAGAGAATTTGTGGTTGTAATGGTTTTCCAAGTACCTGGTTTAAACTAGGATGTTTTAGTGGATTGAAAATCTCAAAGGAGTCTGAGGACTGGATATAGGTCAAAGAGGGCCGAACCAGGATAAATTGTTGTGTGATCATCTTTCTTTCATCTTCTCAAATTTCTAATTACTTCATCCTCACTCAATCTAATTTCATACTCTATTTTTATCAACTTATGATTTAGATGTTTTGATCAATTAAGTTTTGAATGAAAATTTTTGTAACACCCAATTCACCCCCTCTTAGGTGACAGCCATCCTAACATTTGGTATCAGAGCAGGTCTCTTATTTAAAGGACTTAACCGTCTCAAGAGTGATCCATGGCTGAAATTTGGTTGTATGCGTTTTTAGATGATTTTGATTATACTATTATGCAGTTTTGAAAAGATTTTGATTTTTCTGTTTTTAAAAGCTAGAACGATAACTTTTATAAAAGGATTTGATTATGATTTGTAAAATGGTTTCAAAAATGTTTTTCATCTCAAACAAAGAAAGGATTGGGTGGAAGAAGAAAAGAAACTGATTTCTTTGAAACCTTGAGCAATGAAACTTCAATTTCATGATTTTTATCAAAATTAACATTTTATTCAAGAAATTTGATATATTCTTGATTGTATTTATGTTTCTAACAAATGTCTTGATGTTGAAACTGTTGATAGTTCATCTGAATCTATAAGTTATGTAACCATTATTGATGAACAATTGGTAAGCTGTAAGTGAACAAGGAGCGATTGTAAAATACTTCTATGAGTCAGTCAGCACAAAAGAACAATAAGTGAGTGGATTCCAGAGAAGAGGTCCTTGAAAGCTCAAGATGCACTTATGGTAAAAAGTTCCAATTCTTCTTGTTCTTGTTTTCGAAAATGTTTTTCCCTTTAGAAGCTTGCATAAAACTGTTGTTTAAAAAAAATTATCTTTTGTCTCCATTTCTGATGAAAACAGATTTTTAATCATGCTATAGAAATTATTGTTGGATATAAGAACTTACACAAGTTGATTTCTTCACTATACCAACACAATTCTTAAAAAAGTTGCTTTGTTTAAATATCTAAGCATTGATATTTCTATATAATGTTGTGACCGAAAATGATTTTGAGAAAAACAGACTTTGCTCCAGTGATGAAGATATATGGGATACTCTTGATTCTCTCTAACCCTCTAACAATTGTGTTCAAGTGGAAATTATTGACAGTTCATCAAAGTCTATAAGTTACATATCCTCAGATGATGAACAATTGGAAGTTGAGAATGATGAAGAATTTACAAAACGCTTCCATAACACAAAATAGAGTATATGGGAAATAGGATTCCCAGGAAGAGCTATGCCTTGAGAAATATGATGAATCATGCTCCAGAGCTCCAGATTCACTTTTGGTAAACAATTCTAATTTTTCTAATGCATATAGAAAAACATATTTTATAAGCTTGCATAGAATTGTTTTTCAAGCCATTGTTGATTTAATTTCAAAAACAAAAAATGTTTTAAGTCCTGCTGGAAAAACTTTTGAGAAGAAAGAATGTTCATATGTGCATGCTTTTGACAAACGCAACACTTACAAATCTGTTCATTATAAGTTCCATTCTTTCATTTGTAACTATTGTGGTAAATCCCATTATATTTTTCACCCTGCTATATTGAAAATTTTTATGGTGATAAATACATAATTTTAGGGTGTTAAGGATAAGTAAGGTCCAAAGCTAACATTCAAGGACCCAGTTATACGTGGGTACCAAAATGTCCATTTAGTACTTCATTTATGCAGATTGATTCTATATGATATAGACATAAAGGTACTTAGAAGATAAAGAATCAAAGAGCCTCTTATGCATGATAAAGAGGCTCACAGAACCTATATCAAAAGAAGAATTTTTGGATCATCCATTGCCTAATCATAAGAAGCAATGAAGGAAGAAAAGTGATGCGACCCAGCATGACGCATCAAATTCAAATGAGCCTTTGCAAATTTCAAGTGGTCAATTCAAAGGAGCTAAAAACGTCACTAATCTCATTTGGGCCAAGAATGGAGTTGCAGATCAAGTTTTGGGCTTAGAACCTTGAAACTAAAGAGCTTGGGCCAAGTACTTCACATGGGAGGACTCATTTGGGCCTAAATAAGCACATTTTGGGCTTTAAAAGATTATTATATTTTATGGTTTTTATTTGCACGAAAATTATTTGCTAGTTGGCAAATTTAACTTTTGAGTTTCCTTTATTAAGCGTTTCCCTATTTGCATTTACTGCAAATTAAGTAACTTTTGAGTTTCCTGTTTTGAGAGTTTACTTATTTGCAATTACTGCAAATTAGGCAACTTTTTAGTTTCCTTTTCTTAAGAGTTTCCTTCTTTGCATTTTTGCAAATTAGGTAACATTTAACTTTCATTTTTTTAATTAGACTTTAATATTTGCAATTAACACAAATTAGGTCAGATTTGTGAGTTTCATCTAAATACTTTGTAACGCCTCTTTTGACGGCAAACTTGGAATTTGAATGAAAGTTTGCATTTTTATGCATTTTGAGAGGATTCTCTCTAGGGTTTTTTTCAGAACTAACAGACTCATCAAGGCTTGATCAACCTTGAGGCGTCTTCCAACACTTAGGGTCCTTGTTCTTCCGTGTTCAAGGATTCAAGTGGATCGTTGACCTTTGTTTAGCTTTCTTGGGGTGCGTATATTTTAGATTGGTTGTGGGTTCTTGGGATCTCTCCCTAGTGGGTTTGCACAAAAAAGGTTTGCATGTTCAGCTTCAAGAATGGACTACCATGGAAGTACCACTCAACTATCTTGAAGTGAACAAAAATAGGAGGATCTCTCATATGAAAAGAAGAAAAGGATTCTTAGAGTTTCATCAGATGAGAAAGAGTTGCAGAGACCCAAAGCAAAATCTGACAAAGTGTGCAATAGGTGAGAAAAGCCAATCCTCCAAGTACCTAAGAGGAAGCTAGACAAGTGAAGAATGAATTATGAAGTTGGAATTGCAAAAAGGAGGCATTTACGTTGATACATCTTAACCAAGCAAGCTAGCATTGGGGCAAGAGGAAATACTGTGTGATATCTAATCCTTATCTTATCATGCCTTTATTTGAAAATCTTATTTTGGTACTTAATCATTATAGCAATCATTTTCTTGGTTCTCAAATTGTTTTTAGATTGCTACCTGAAAGAAAAATTGTACATAGTTTTTAATGATTGAAATGCACAACTAAGAAATTATTTTATGGTTTTCAATTCATCAAAATTATCTTTTCTTGGTGTATACACATGTTTTGGAAAACACCCATGCTTTCTTGCATTTAATTGGTTTTAAAGAAATTGGAAGTTAATTTCTTTTGTAAAACCTGAAATGTTTCAAACTCCATGAAGTCTTTCACGCATGGTAATCCTTTATGTGTCATTCTCTACTTGAACTCCTGAGCCATAACCTCTAACTTGTTAGATCTAATATCTAACAAGTTATCTATCTACATGAGTTTTCAAGCACACCACTTTTAAAAGAATTCAATACGTGAAAAGCTTCAAGGGATCTCAATGTTCAATAGTTTGATTTTTTTTTCTTTTTGTGCATACTGATGAACTGAAATGAAATGTTTTCTTTATGCATAATGTCATGATTGATTCATTATGCTTAACTCTCTAATTCTGTTATATTCTATAAGCATGTGAATCTGTATGGTTTCTACAAGCTAATCTTGAATGGATCCAAGTGAAATTGGATACAAAAGGAAGAAAAAGATTGATATGATTGTGCAGGATGAGAAAATGCTTCTCAAGGCTATGACTACAGGGAAATAAACAAATATCTTGCTGAAGTTGAATCCTTAAGCTTGACTCTTGATGATGAACGCGCAAAGAAAGAAAACCAACTTAGATCAATCAAAAATCAAGTAAGACACGACAAGGAAGAGCATATATGATAACACATAATTTCTACCTAAGGTTATATTTCAAATTATCAATTCATTTGGTTAATGAATAAATGATTTATGTCATTCCAATAGTAATCCATTTATTATACTTTTGAAAATATATTTCAGATTGCTAACTGGATTTAAAGTGAAAATTGTGCATAATCTTTTTACTAGCTTGAATTTTCAAATGCACAATTACAAATTCATGTTTTGACACTGCATACACATGTTTTTAAAAGATATTTATATTTTGATTAGATTCAAATATCTTTTTTCAAACTTGGAAGTCAACATATCTTATATGTCATAAATGCTTAAATTCCTTCAATTGAGTTTTCCACCAGCGTCTCAATGTGCTTTCTAGAAAAGAGATCAATAAATTTGAATCATATTAATTTGTGTGAACTCAAGTCACTTGGATAATGAGTTTGTGCCTCAATATTTATATATTCTTGTTCTCTCTTTGTTGCTCAAATACATTGACAATTGATTATCTTTTCTGAGTAATATGAGTATTTCACTCAAATCCTTGACTTGAATGTTCCTGTATGCCAAGATCAATAGCAAATTCATTATTCTCACATTCATCATGATCAGGCCCTTTTTGCCATTTTATTAACCAGATGACTTTTGCTCTTGGCAAATTCTTCAACATCTGAACATTAATGTTTTTGAAGTGAAGCATCGTTGATGTACTCTTGATTAGTGACTTCCATCATTTTCAACAAAAATTCACATGTTTAGAAAATGAGTTTCAAATTCATTCAAAATCTCAACTTTGTCTATCCATTGTGATTTGAAAGAACATCTCAGATTTTGAAAAACTGACATGATCATTCTTGGAAACACATGATTCATGAGTCATCAACTTTTAAATATTGATTGTGTCAGACTTGCGTGCATAAGCTCATTGGGTTGAGCAAACTTGATTTTCAAATGGTCCTTATGCTCCTTAAAACTGCTTCCATCATTTAGGGCATAAGTTCTTTCAAGCTGTAAATATATTATTTTGATTATATTCCTCTTAGCATTGCATTTAAAATCATCAATGGCGTCTTTTCTAGTTAAATCTTTTACAAATTACCATTGAATTTTGCAAAATATCATTCTTGGTATCATCTAATCGTTACCCATTATGAATCAACGATTTGAATTCAATTATCTGAGTAGGGTAAATGCTTATTGATCCTTGGTTCAATCAAATCTTTGTTTAAATATCATATGATTTGATTATATAAGAATATACGATTGTTGAGCCTAACTTCGTATGGACCCAAGAAAAGGTGGGTACAAGAGAATACCCCAGTTTAATGTTTCACAGGTGCTTAAGTGTGTATTTGCAGCATTACCAATCAAAATGCTTAAGCACAAGATCAAGGTTTTGAAGTTTTTGAAGCAGTACTCGAGCACAAATGAAGTTATGCTCGAGTATTAGAGCAAATTGAATCAATTGGCACAGTGCTTGATGATAACTCTCGAGCAATGTGTGGAAGCACATATAATGCTCAAGCATTCAATCTTAATGCTCGAGCAGTGTAAGCTTTTCTAGCATCAAAGACCATGATGCTCGAGTACTGGGAAACTGCTCTTGAGCACTAGAGTGCAACACTCGAGCACTGAAAGCTACTGCTCGAGTGTTGGTCAATTTGTTATTGAAGTGCCCATGCTCTTCAATTTTCTTTCCCAGCACTCAAGTAACACTTCTTTGACCCTAGTGATATTGGCCAAAAATGTTTTTAACTAGCCAAAGATCATTCATATATTCTAATTGTGTTGTACATTCATTTTCTCTGAAATGATCTTTTGAGTCTTCAAAATCTTCATCAAAGTTAGTTTTTATTTCTCAAAACTTCCTCTAGTGTGTTATTTTCCAAATCAACACTCATTTTTTACTTTTGCTCAAATGTTCCACAAATTATTTTAACTCTCGAAAGATTTTGAAAATTTGGGAAAAGTCACAATTTTGTCAACTTTTTAAAACCCATGCATTCATTAAGGGGGAGCTTCACATTCACTTGTGTTTTTCAAATTCCAAAGCTCATATTAGTTTTAATGATGTATTTTCCTTTCCTACTCATTATTTGAAACACCTTTTGTTGAAAGGAATATTTCATACTTGTTTGTGCTAACCAATCTCCTTGCAAAAGACATTATGATAGGAGAATTGGAAGCTATTCATCGGACCCTGTGGGCCGGACATCCAGGTATGACCCGAGCGTGATGCCTCAAAGCCACCGAAGCCATGTTTCATATGTGATGGTCCACATTGGACTCGCGTATTAATGATGCTTGCTCACAAGCTTTATTGGGACTTACTTCCAAGCAATATCATCTATGCCAATATGAAAGAATGCTCTCGATGGAAGAATCTTGATAATGACATCCGAACTGCAAAAATGGCACAAGCATGGTGGAAACAACAAGAGAGGATGGCAATAGACTTCAAAGATCAATCATCAAGTTGCCAAATCAAATGAGCATTTCTAAACCCCATCTTTATCTTTCAAGCATGTTTTCACATCTTTGGTTTCTACTAAGGTTAAAGGAAGAGCATCACATTTCATTTTAACTAATATTGCAAACTTTTTGCTGATGTCAAATAGGGAGAGAGATAGTCATGAAAAATTTGTTGCATCATCCAATTTGGTTTTATATTCACACATATTTTCATGAGGGATTTGTCATTATCAAAAAGGGGGAAAATGTTAGATATGATTAGTTTTGATGATGTCAAATAGGAGCAAAATGTTTTACAATGCAAAAAGTTTTCACAATACATATTTTCCATGCATAATGATTTTATAATGCATATTGGTTAATCAATATTTGTGCATTCTTTTAATTGGAGGATGATATGGTTAAATAACTCTTTTAAAGGTTAAAATGTTTTAAATAGATGTTTTATCATTATACATTGATTAACCATTCATCTCGATTCATTTGGATGCTCAGAACTGATTCTGGAAGTTAATGCTCGAGCACAAACTCAAACACTCAAGTATGATGAGTTTTTAGAGCTTCCTGTGAGTTTTTGGGGTTAACACTCGAGTATCGGGCCATAATACTCGAGCATTGACCTCTGGGTTCCGAAGCACAATAGGTCTCTGCACTGGATCTCTAATGCTCAAGCATCAGCCTCCTCTGTTTTCTGTCAGCTTGACATATGTCTGGTATTTTGATCATATCTCCTAAAATACAACTCTGATTGATGTGAAACCAATTTCATATGAAACTAGACTCAAAATTATTTTCATAGACACCAAGAATAGCATAACATGATTTCAAATGAAGGATATATAAATTTCTAAACTTGGTGGTCAAAACTGAATGCATTATTTCTGACCTTTACTTATTGAATCTATCATAACTTTCTTTATATAATATATTTGGGACTAATTCTTATTTCATGTGAAAATAGACTTTTAAGGCTTTCCATTAATGTATTATTTGCAAAGTTTGGAGTTGAATTGAGAGATATATGGTCATTAAAAGTTGAGCTACAAACTAATACTCAAGCACTGGCACCTATGGTGCTCGGGTATCAGACCTCAGAATCAGATTTTCTCCACAAAACATGCCAATGCTCAAGCACTGGCACCTAGTGCTCAAGTACTAATCTCAAAAATCAGTTTTTCACGCAATGCTCTAGCATAAAAATTAAGCATAGCCAGCACTCGAGCATGACACTTAATGCTTGAGCATCGTGCTTCTGGGACTCAATGCTTTCAGTCAATACTTCAAGTAGAGGCTTCCAGCAGAGCAAATGCTTGAGCACTATTTTACAATGCTCGAGTATTGAAGTTTCTCATATAAAACTAGAAGCAAACACTACAAGTATTAACTGGAAGTACTGCATATGCCCGAGCACTAGCATCCAATACTCGAGCATCGGGATAAAAATTTTTATTGTTCATCAATACTCCTTAAGAATGCTCCAGCATTGATTGCCAGCACTCCTAATACTCAAGCACTCCAATTTTATCACTCGAGTATTGAACTCCTTTTTACTCTTCTTCACAATACTTTCACAAAATACTCGAGCAATCTTGAGAAACATTGTCAATACTCAAGCACTATGATGTAACACCTGAGTATTCAGATATTTTACAAACACTTTCAATTAACACTCGAGTATTATGTCATAGCATTGAACTTTTCTTTAAAAAATTATTAAGCAATACTCGAGCATTGAAGAGTTATGCTCGAGCACTGCTATATCTAATAGCTTTATCTCTGACACTCTAAACCTACACTTTGTACCAACTTTCCTTATTTGTGTAACGGCTTTTTGAATATCAATTGCTCTCATAAATTCTTCATGCTTAGACTTATTAACAGGGAGTATGCATATTTGAATACTTCTCCAGTATGGGCTCTCAACGGATAATTCATAGACAACGTCTTTCTTCGTGTCAGAGCCATTTAACACAGAACTTTATACAACCTCGTCAGACATTGAAGCAGAAGCATAACGGAAGCAAATCAGTTTCTAATGGATTAATCCTCTTCAACAAATACTTGCTTCTTGTCAAGACTCCAATGGCTGTTCTTTCTCTTTCAACAATCAAATCTGTCAGAGCAAACCAAGTTTGAAAAATAGAGCATAAGAGTCGAAGTCAAACAGAAAATAAAATGCTTCTCTCCAATGGATATAATTTGCCAACATTTATAAATATGAGGAAGCAACAAACAGAAAAAAGAGACGAAATATATGGAGTCACCGAAAACAAAACAGAGAGTGTGGATTCGAGGAAATCACACAATAACTTTAGGACTCTGAGATTATACTTCTCCGTGAGCTTCAATGTTAATACAATCCGCTTCATAGAGTGAAGCATTTTCCAAATGTAATCATCCCAACCTTTGAGAGTCACTTAGGATAGACCTGAGTGAAACAGAGTGTAACCTTACATGTGGTAAGGGGGAGTGATTGTAAAGGTTTCTCAAGTACCAACCGTTACAAACTTGAGTGGGTTCATAAATGCCTGGAAACATTTATGGGGTTATCAAGTACCCACCGTTACGAACTTGAAACAGCTTCACAAGTGTTTGCAGAGAACTTGTGAATGTAATAGTTTTCCAAGTACCTGATTTAAACTTGGATGTTTTAGTGGATTGAAAATATCAAAGGAGTCTGAGGATTGGACGTAGGTCAGAGAGGGCCGAATCAAGATAAGTTGTTGTGTTCTCATCTTCCTTTCATCTTCTCAAATTTCTAATTACTTCGTCCTCACTCAATCTGATTTGATACTCTGTTTTGATCAACTTATGATTTAGATGTTTCGATCAATTAAGTTTTGAACAAAAATTTTTGTAACACCAAATTCACCCTCTCTTGGCTGAAAGCCATCCCAACAACTTGTTCCACCCCCGTCTCAAAAAAGGACACAGGACAGTAAATTTGTCCAGTGTCGTTCCATCCCATCTTCACCTCCTGCCATATCAAAGGGTTTTTAATGAATTGATTTCATTAATTTACTTCATAGCTATTTGCTAGCATTCATATGTGAGGCTTTAATTTAAAGCTCTCTGACGTTTTAGCTATTCATCGTAAGGACATATTCTTATTTTAAGCCCATTCCCGGTCATCTCATTCTCATATTATAAGAGCAATATCATGCTTCTGACTCCGAGCCTCTTCATAGGCTTCTTTACTGAGGTCCTCTGTGACCTTATGCGCGTTAGCGCCATTCTGTAGGCTTGGTCCCTGACCCTTGCCTCATAACATTGTAAAAGGGAGTCATTTATACTCTTTAGAAACCTTTAGACCTTAGAACATGGGTTAAGAATAAGTTATCTATCCTTAATGATAGCTATACTGATAATTTCCCAAGACTAATCATAAAAACCAGCACTGCCTTCTGAGATCTTACTTATTCCTTCTTTTTATTCCATCACTTCTCTGGAATTTTTCTTTTCCTTTCAAACTTCTTAACTCATTCTTTTCAGGCCACATCTCTTTTGCTATATCGTTTAGACTTTTGGACATTGACTCATCTCTTTAACTAATTCATTCAATGTCTGTTTGATGCTAAAATGCTATTCTTTAGGATCTAACAATCCTTACTACTTTTCTGCTCATTGCTATAACATTGCAGAGAGAGGAACTTCATTTTGTTCATCTCACTAACTCATCTGGTACCCAACTATTCAAGGGATTCTACCATTGATTGTTTTCAGCCCTTTTTTCTCTCTCTTCGTATTGGAAATGGCTCGTTCCATATGTCTTACTTTTCTGCTTTCTTTCTTTTGGGACAACATAAAAGCTGACAATGGTTTCCCATTTGAGTTCTATATGATTCCTGTCTATCAGGAAGTAGATTGCCTTGTGCTAGGGCAATAAGTCCCACGTATCCCTGTCTATCAGGGTTCTGTTCAACTTCCTGTCTATCAGGAAGTGGCTCGCCTAACTGCGGCGATGGCATAGGAAAATCACCATTCCAAACTCTAGAGAGATACTTTTTGGCTAAAACATCTTCTGGTATGCTTTATGTTGGGTCCTTCCTCTTCTCGTCATAACGCAAC
>JANTPZ010151601.1:7187-41635 GCA_025593235.1 Vachellia pachyceras | reverse complement strand
GGTGCAATATTATGAGTATATATTATATTTGGAAACCTTCAATAATCATGAACTGGAATTATTGAAGTTAAGAAATGGCATAAATTCAATTATTCAGACTTACAATGTTCCTGCAACCTTTGTACTAAGATGAGATTTTTCTTCTGGTAAAAGCCTTGCCAAGCCAAAATCAGAAATTCTAGGTTGTAGATCATCATCTAAGAGGATGTTGTTAGTCTTTATATCTCTATGTATGATACGAACATGATATTCTTCATGCAGATAAGCCAAACCCCTTGCTGTTCCTAAAATGATATTATACCGCTGTTTCCAATCGAGAGAACCCTTCTTTTTGCCTATTTTCCCATAGTAATACGTTATAAAGGTTAGAGATATAAAGGAAAGGATGAAATACAAAAAGCAATTCAACAAAATGTTTCTATGAAAAATGGACACACACACACACACTTGAATGAATATTTGTTAAAGAAGTTATGTTTTGTCAAGTTGATGAATCCATACGCGAATGTGATAATGTTTTTCAGACATGTAGTAGCTAATGCTCAAAGAACTATGGATGAAATTAAAAGAGCTTGGTTGACAAAAGGGATACCAAATAAGAATCTGTCCAAACTGGTGTTTTTCATGTATTCATAAACAAGTATTCTCTCATCGCCTTTGCTGCCACATCCAAGAACCCGAACAGGATTTCGATGGTGAACATTACTTATAAGCTTCACTTCACTCTCAAATTCTTCTTTCACTCTCTTAGAGTGGCGCCGTAAAGTTAATTTCTTCACTGCAACTACTTTCCCATTCTTCAGAGTGCCCTATTCATAATGGTTAAGAATTTTGATGGTCAAGTGTACTGTGTTACCACACACACGCACACACACAAGTAAATCACTTAGGACATACGTGCTTTGGATCAAGATGCAGATGGAAATTGGAAATCCAAATATATAGTTACCTTATATACAACACCGAATCCTCCTTCTCCAAGTTTATTTTCTATACTGAAATTTTTTGTTGCAGACTTTAAATCCCCATAATTATAATATTCCGGGCCCTTCAACTTGCTTGCCCCAGTTATGTCTCCTATTGTGGAAAAGATTAATCAAAAGCCTATTCAGTAATACTCATCAGGAATTCCATTCTTCAAATTAAAGAGATGAAAATGGAAGTCAATAATCTTTATATATATATATATATATATATATATTAGGAGGGGAACGTGAAATTGAAGCATCCCATTATTTATTAACAAACTGATACACAATGTAGCTGAAGACTTTTTTAATTGGTTTACCTCTAGGAACTCTCGCACGCCTTTTTGGTTTTCTGACGTAAACCAGTCGAGCAAGAAGGATCAGAACAAAAGCCACTACCCCTCCAACAATTACACCAATAATCACCCCCTTCTTGCTTGAACCTGCAAGATAGGGAAATAGATGATAGCTTCAATCAATATATTATACCAACAACAATGTGACAGTGTCAATACTTTCTCATTTGCTTCAAACTAAAGAAGCCAAATATCTAATTCACAAGAGATCAAGGACTTCAGTTTCCTTGATCAAGCCAAATATCTAATATTGCACCCCTTATAAACTATATTAAACTCCAGTATCATATTAATTTGTACTCTGTCCAACTACCCTCATTAAGCATAGGCATATATATATGTGGGAAAAAAATTTAATGTTCCTTGAAACAATGCAAGTGCCTTATAAAAAGGATCAGGGACACGTTTTAGTTAATTGACACCTTATAATAAGGACAGGATGGAGTATATAACAGAAGATTCAGAATTAGACATAAATAAATAAACGATTAAACCAAGATGTTGTGTTGTAGCATATGCATGTCTCATGGTGAAGTCTTTGATGAAGAATTCACTGTACCTTGTTTGAATGAGGGATTAATGATGATATGAATGGTTTGGTTATCAGGAAAGAAGGACGAGGTGGAGTAAGCAGCCAGCATCAAAGGCCCTACCATCTGAATTGGGAAGACAAGTCTGAATGGTGTTGTTGGCTTGCTTCAAGCAATCCTCACACCCTCTCTGTGAGATAGTTTCAGTACATTGAGCATAGGCATAAATAGTTTTACCATTATTACTATTAGGCACTTGAGCTTTTGTGGCTGCAGTGAAACCAGTGATTTTGGGCGTTGTTGTTTGAAGATTCATTAGGATGTGTTGTGCTGCTGAAGTAAATAATAATACAGTGGCTGCTTCTACACTTTGATTCCCACACGATGCAGTATTGAAATTTCCAGTTGTCTGCTCAAGTATATTGGTACTCTCATACCTGATCAAAAAGTATGCCACAGAAATGAAATACTAATTTAAGATCAACTTTAATAAAAAAACCATTAAACTACAGAGTATATCTTATGTTAAAAGCCAAAAGAAGGGGAAGTAACATCCATATCAATTTTTCAAGCTTTACATGGATATTGGTTATCGTACACTCGCTTCATTCCTTAATTAGTTAAAAGATCCTAATTTTTGAATTAGTTCATCCCTTTTAACAGGAATCACATTGGGTTGTCTAAACACCAAATGCAATTTTACTAATTTACCCATTAATATATTAATATAATCTCTCTCTTATATTGTCCTTTTCTCATGCATTCTATTCAATCTTTTTTCCGCACTCTCACCTACCTTCTTGCAAGAAAAGGCACTTTTGGGGGGGGGGGTAATTAACATTTCCTAAATATTTGTTATTTCTAACTAATTTTAACAGTCAAGCATTTCAATTATTTGAATCTTATAATAAGTAACGGATGGAGTAGAGCTCAACGATGCCCCAAAGAAACAAATTTTTATCTACATTAATTAATATTGTTATAATTGAAATATGGATTTATAATAATTTTCTAGGAAGGCCACCGTTGAAGTTTTCTTTTAAACAAACTAGAAGAAGAAAAAAATAAGCACATAAAAAACATAATACTCATTAGATTTTTTTCTTGTAGATTTTTAAAAGAAAGCTTTAACTGTGGCCTTCCTAGAAAAAAATACTCCTTTTTTTTAAGCGTTTACAAATTTTAACTAGAGCAAAAAACAAAAAAAGGAGAAATAATAATTATAATTATTATTTCTCTTCCTTAACATTGCCAGGAACCCTTAATTATTCTTGAGTCACTAGTCGATTCTATCCATCTCAACGGAACCGAGAAATAATAATATAATATTAAGCAATCATATATAGCACCAGTTAAAAGTAAATTTTTTAAAATAATATGTTTAAACTAGAATTAATTCGTTATGATAGATACAGCACATATATCACTTAATAATCTATCAAAAAAAAAAATATCATACATCCTTTGCTAAAAAAATTTTAATGAAACAAATTCCAAAGGAAGCGAGGGACATACACAGTACCTGAGGAAGCAGCCGTCATAGATGACACGAGCAAAGTTAGTCCCGGCGGAGCAGTCGCGGATTTGGGCCGCGGCATGGGTGAAGCAGGCGGCACAGTCGGCGGCGGAGAGGTAGCTTCTGCACTGAAAAATAGAGTAAACGGGGTGGTTTCCGTCGGTCTGCTGCGGGGTGGCGAAGAATCTGCTCTGGTTCACCACCTGATATGTGAGGTCACGAAGCGTTGCGCTTGCGCTGTCATTGAAGGACTTAGTATCATACTCATCTCTGTTATATAGGAGGTAAGCACGACCCAGAAGATTGGTCTGGGGGTTTGAAACGGCGCCGTTGAGGGACCAACATAACCAGAATATGAAGGTGGTAGTAATAGTAATAAACAAGGGAAGAGGAAGGAGAGTGATAGCTTGAAAAGGCATGGTTTATTGGAGTTATAGTTGGTGACATCTCTCACATAATGTGTGTTTGTATTAGGTATGTTGGAAGAAGAAGAAGATGGTGATGATGAAGATAGGAACGATGACAAAAGGTTCAAGTCCTCAAATTAATGGAATGTTGAATTATTGATCAATGGCGGGTGGTGATATACCAACAAAAAAATATTGATCCAGTTCGTAAAGAGTTGGATCATAATACATAAGACAGTGAATTCAAATCCAATATTGTAATATCCCAAATTTCGTAAACGGAAGTAAAGGGCAAACCAATGAATTGCAAAATTATTTGAGTTCGAAGATATGTTTGAACCTTGATGAGTCTAGCATAAAATGTTATAGCAAAAAAAAAAATTGCAAGTGGGATCAATATGTAATTATAGAGGATAAGGAAGATGAAGAAAATAATGCTAGAAGTGGAGTGAAGGGGGTTTTACTATCAGTTAATGATGGAAGAGGGGGAAAAGAGGGGGAGGTGTTTGAAAAAGACTAAACGGAATAAAAAAAGATATTCACAAAAGAAAAATATTCAAAATATTACCACTAGCTAGTCAATCAATTCTTTCTATATAGGGCTTGTTTGTGATTCACGTTGAAACCATGTTACACACAAGTTAAAATAAAACTCTTCTCACATACTTATTTTGGCTTACGTAAAATTACTCTCCCGCGAAACCATTTATCATTAATTGATTTTCTTTTTATTTTTCCATAAACTTGAATTTCTTTTTGTTCTTGACAAAACCATTTTTTCTATAACCACTAGGCACTTGATTCAAGTAGCAAAGAGCTGTACAAGTTTAATCATAAGTTTTGAATTGTTGTCATAAGAAATAATACATCCACGTCAAATAAATTGTATCGGGATGGCTTTGTCCTAGTTTTTTTATAAATTGACTTGATCTTAGTTTAGACCCCATTAATTAAGTCCCTGATTTAAGTGGGTCAGGCCTCAAAATACGGAATGATACCTTGTAAGAAACGTAATAAAAATAAAATACTCTCTCTCTCTCTCATTTTCTTTCACTAAAACAACTGTAAAACATTTTGGGACTCCTGTGAATTTGAGGCTTTCTTCTTCAGCGATGGTTGAGAGCACGGTTAAATCTTCATCATCAATGGAACCAGAGGAGAACGGTCATCAAGGTGCATTTGAGACTGTTTAGAGCAAGGTAGAATCTTGATCTCAGTTGGACCAGAGATTGCCTTGTACGAGGAAGAAAGAAGTCAGGAAAATACAAGGGCGGTGAATCATGCGAAGAGAAGGGGTAGCGCAGAGAGATGGAAAAGTGGGAGAAGACAAAGAGAAAGAGGGAAGGGGTTGGAACCCACTTTCTTCATTTGACCTTGAAGATGGAGGAGATAACCTGCTGCAGTACTACTCTTGGATCATTTGCACGGAACAGATTTAGAGTTTCGGAGGGATATTGAGAAAAATGCTTTCGAGAGTGTCCACTCACTTATAATATTGGAAAATGAAGGGGATAACTTTTGAATGATCCACTCATGATGAGGATCATTGAGTTGAATGTTACGTTGACTTTCCATTTTCAAAAATACCTACCCTAGGAAGACTATCATCTAGATTAATTAAATTTTCTGTTTTCTGAAATTTAAGACATATATGAAAAATAGGCGATTTCTTTCCCTTTCTTTAAATCTTTGAAATCTATCCCTTTCAAGGAAAGATAGTTAGAGGGAAAAAATGAAAAATAAAACACTTCATATATTGCTTGCATCCTAAAGAGAGAAATGTAATGTACACAATTTTGAAATGGCACAATTCAATCTCTCCATTTTCATTGTAGATCAATGATACCAGTGTGTGTTTGGGAACTCCGTTAGGAGAATGGATTTTATAGATTCCGAGGCATTTTGTGGATTTCTAGATGGTTTTACGGATTTCAAGATAGTTTTTATGGATTTCGAGATGGTTTTTACAGATTTCAAGATGGTTTTGTCTCGGCTTACGTGCACCGTTTTGACAACGATGTTGCCAAACAAGCACACAGATGTTTCAATGAGAATGACCATCTTTTGTTAAATTAAATAAATCTATTGCTGACAAGCGAGATTAAATAATTTTATTTTGATAATCTGGTTATTGCTTTAAACTATCTGAAAGAAAAGTACAGTTTGGAGTTGGTTTTCAAAGAACCATTGTTAAACCACGATTTAACGGCTATTTGACATAATCACTAAGGTTTAGTGATGAATTCGATAAATCGCTTAGAAACTTTCAAATTTACGATTCAATTTTCTATATTTAGAATTTAAAAATCGTCTTTTACATCAATGCTCAATGTCCTTAATTATCATTCTCCCACTTTAAAAGGCTACTAATAAAAATTACATGGGAGACTTGTCATTTTTTTTTAACTTTTCCTTCGCTGTAATGCAACCCAACTCCCATGCTCAAGGATGATCACCCTCTTTCACTGTTCCATTAAAGTATATAAGAGGAGTTTTATTCAAACTTATGTAAAAGTGTTTTTAGGTTATTTTAGGAGTTTCCCAAACCTTAAAACTTTGTTTAATTGTATGAAAATTGTTAGAATAAAGTTCCAGTAATATAAACGATTAGATAAAACTCAATAAAATTTGAAAACAATGAAACAAAGCACCATATTTAAACTGAGTAAAATAGGTTTAAATCCCTGTGAGAATGATTGTCTCTAGTAGAAAAACACTTGTGTTTATTAAAAAAAGTAAAATAGAATAACAAAAAGATAACTTGTACCCTCTACTTTCATTCCAGAAGGTAGTGCCCACCAACTATTTGCTGAAAATCTACATCTCATAAACATCTATACATAATGAAAGCTAAACAAAATACCGCTCCAGCCTTTAACGTAAGGCCTTTTTTGTAATGTAATTTGTAGTATATAAAGGGGTCTTACGTTCAGAACAAGATGAGTATAATCTAACCGAAGTTCATCGAGTGAGAAGAAATTAATTTACACAAAGTGGTACACCATATGATATTCACAAATTCATCTATACCTTGTGTATTGTAACATTGACGTATAATATAATTAACACAAATATTGAAGAATGGAATAAAGTAAAGGACAAACACTTTCCATTTTCTCTTTCTTCTGTGATTCAGAATCCAAGTCACCTCTAATTAATTAGATTCAATTAAGAGAGGCATGGTGGGTCTTATATTCTCTAATAAATCCTTGTTTTGGAGCAAACCAACGACTTCAGACATTGTTGGCCTTATTTCAGCATATGCTTGAGTACAAAGCAAACCAATCTCTATGACTTTCTTCACTTCTTCTGCATCATACTCATTGGGGTCCAAGGTTTCGTCCACCAACTCCAAGTGCTTGTCTTTCTCATATAGTTTCCAAGCCTGTCAAGTGGGATTGCAGTGAAATAGAAAAAAAAATGAGGTAAACAAGGCAAAACATAAGATAATGCTTTTCTTATTAAACGTTTTATTAAATTCACTGCTATTGTAAAAGAGTTAATTAACCATGTGGCAATATAATATATACTTGTTTGCTAAACAAGTGTTCATTTAATTTTTTTTAAAATAAAAATGCACTTTTAAGTAGATAAGGGAGTTTTTAATTTCTTACTTTTTGAAGGAGGAATTCGCCTTCGTCTTCTCCATGGATCTTCAATTCTTCACTTCTCCTACCACTGATGATTTCTAGAAGTACAATGCCGTAGCTGAAAACATCAGCCTTCTCTGATAATTGACCATGAATTGCATATTCAGGTGCTGTATATCCCCTGGTATATGTAATATGTAATTGATTATAATAATGTCTCAAACATTGGTGAATAACTTTTGGGATCTAGCTAACAATTAAACGTATTGCCTTATGCTTTTATTTGAAGTATTCATGCTTTATTAAAAATACGGAAGCTATTTATTAAAGCCATGTATAGATAACAAGAATTTCCATTGTAAGGGACACATAGTATCATGCTCAATTTAGTAGTATATGCACAATAAAAATTGTGAAAACTAAAGAAAAATGCAATTGCTTCAACTTACAATGTTCCTGCTAATCTTGTACTAACATGAGATTTGTCCTCTGGTAAAAGCTTTGCCAATCCAAAATCAGCAATTTTAGGTTGAAAATCATCGTCCAAGAGAATATTGGCAGTCTTTACGTCTCTATGTATTATACGAACATGAAATTCCTCGTGTAAATAAGTCAAACCCTTTGCTGTTCCTAGAATAATATCATATCTCTGTTTCCAGGTGAGAAAACCTCTCCTTTTACCTGTTTCCCAAGTCAACACATTCTAAGTGGTAGGAAAAAGATAAAGGTAAAAACCAAAAAAAAATGACATCCTCAAAATGCTCAAGTAGGTAACTGATCCATAAGATCATCATGCTGTTCAACAAAATTGTGAAAGATAAGTTCTCCTTAACTATTGAATTGTCAATATTACATGTCACTTCAAAAATATTTCCATATATGTTATGATGTTATTAAGGGGCATAATAGCTTATTTTTAAATAACCAGATAAAAGTTGTATAGTTTGGCATAACTTACCAAGTAAAAATCTATCAAGACTGGTGTTTTTCATGTATTCATAAACAAGGATTCTCTCGTCTCCTTTACTACAACATCCCAGTAGTCGAACAAGATTTCGATGATGGACATTACTAATAAGCATCACTTCGCTCTCAAATTGTTCCTCCACTCTTTTGGAGTTGCTACGTAAAGTTAATTTCTTTATTGCCACTACTTTCCCATTCTTCAAAGTACCCTATTCATGATGATTAAAAAGATTTCAAATGATATAAAACTCTCAATTGAAAACATATATTCTTTAGAAAATGACCTATGTGAAAATATTTAAAATCAAATCAAACTTA
Organism: Vachellia pachyceras; assembly: GCA_025593235.1. NCBI lineage: Eukaryota > Viridiplantae > Streptophyta > Magnoliopsida > Fabales > Fabaceae > Vachellia > Vachellia pachyceras. The sequence goes on along the minus strand of JANTPZ010151601.1, from coordinate 32,984 downwards.
CCTTGTACACAGCACCAAATCCTCCTTGTCCTATTTTATTTTGTACGCTGAAATTTTGTGTTGCCAGCTTTAACTCCCTATAATTGTAAGTTTCTGGTGCTTTCAACTTGCTTGCTCCAGGTATGTCATCTGTTAAAGAAAATATTAGCCAAAGTCTCTTCACAAATTGATAAAACAAGTCAAGGATTCGTCCCTTCAAACACTCAAGTGCATGAGACAAAGCATAACATATTGTAACGTTACGTAAAACTGAATAGATGGCATGGATAATGACTTGGTAAATTCTTTACCTCTAGGAATACGAAACTTTGGCTTTTTTGATCGACATCGTCTGACCCAAACGTAGACAAATAATCCAAGGAGGACCAAAACGAAAGCGACAGCTCCAACTACACCACCAATAATAGCCCCTTTATTATTACTACCACCTGCGCCCAAGAGAGGCACCACAATTCCAAATAAGACACTATATACAAACACCAAGGTAATGAATGCTAAAAGCAGTAGTTTAAGAGCCTGTGATTCAACCGGGATTATACCGGTCATTGTAAGCATAATATAATTTAATTTAAATATACAAAAGTATTCATACATTATCATGAAAAAGGTAACATTTCAATGAAAAGGCATTAATCCGTGAATGGAACATTCATGCGTAAACCACTCATAGTCTAACTTAACTAAGCACTTTTCTAAACTCAAAACAAGGTAATTCAGTCTCAGCCAAGTCACCGGGTCACCAGATAAACAGTGTGTGTGTGTGTGTCACATCTAAGAGATCTATATATACACCTAAATCTTTGAATGAATTATACCTTGTTTGACCAAGGGTATGGAATCAATGGTTTGGTTATCAGGAAAGAAGGAAGAGGTGGAGTATCTCATGAAGCAGCCAGCAGCATAAGCCATACCCTCTGAATTGGGAAGACAAGTCTGCATATTGCTGTATCCAGAGTTCAAGCAATCGAGGCAAGCACTTTGTGTGATAGTTTCAATACATTGAGCAAAGGCATAAATAGTTGGGCCATTATTAGGCATTTGCGTCTTGGAAGCTTCATGGAAGCCATATATGGTTGGTGTTGTCGTTTGCAGAGTCGTTAGCAGTTTTTGGGCAGCTGAAGTAAATTCTGTGGCTTCTCCTGCACTACTATTCCCACACGATACAGCATTGAACGACGTTGTCTCACTGAAGAAAGTGCTCACTTCGTACCTAAGTAAACAGGCAAAAATGTATACCATATCATTTTTCCAAGCTCAGTATGAATACTATACTTGGTATAATGTAGATAAATATTGATAGTAGTACATTTGTGTTATTGATTCTGGTGACTATGATAGTTTTAGTTATTCATTACTTAGTGGTTATAGATGCTAGAGGTAGTTAATTAATTCATATAGATTAATAAAATTGAGTAACTTCATTTTTTTTTTGCATACCACATGTATCATGTCATCCAAGTACCTATTAGAAGCAATATTATTCGAGTCATTTTAGGCACTAGATATATGTACTGCTCTCTATGGAAATTTAAATATTTGTTCGCCATGTCACTAGGAATTAGTTTCTTCTACTGAACTCAATCCTCATTGGTAGTGACTTAATTATTTGTGAAAATTTTGTAATTGGTTTTCTTATGGTACCCCTAATTGGAATAATTTGCATGGGAGTATCAATATATATCTTATAGGTCATACAATAATCAAATTCCAGGGGTAGTTGAAAAGCAAATAACAGAGATGTGATACGAAGAATGAGCTTTTGTATTTAATTAGAATCAGAATAAACGTCAAACTAGTATTGAAATGAGAAGTGAAGTTTATTTAGAGAACAGATTGAGTCAAGTGGGCAATTAATTCAGTATCAATAATCTTACGTACATCAATTTACTCTTGCCATTGGCGATGTATTATGAGTAGAAGACTTCGAAACCAAGCATTGGGGCATTAAGAACAAGAAATTATGGAATCGAGAGAACGTTGAAAGTGATCTGTCCAGCAACTTCGTATAGGGATTTTTTATTCATCAAATGTCAACCCCACATAAACTATTAGATATGCAGTTGGCAATAAAAGTAATTTATCTAGTACACTCCATTTCCTTGGGAGAGGAGAAATTGTTTATTTCTTTTATTTGATATCAATTCTTTTTTTTAAAAAAGTACACCCTAGAATTAATACAAGGACTACATTTAAAAATATGATTTTTAACAAGTTTTGATTCCATCTGAGATTAAAAAAAAATTAAGCATTTCCTTAATTTTCGGTGATATAATTAAAAATACTCTCTCAAGTACTGTTTATAAGCAATATCTTCTCCCGTAAGATTGGTTCTAAATATAAGTAAGGCTTTGGTTTTGCCTAAAAATTAAATGCAATTTTTTTTTCATTTTTACTTCCAATTAATTATGTGCATTTTTATATATTTTTCCACTCATTCTATCTCATACTTATCATCCTTATAAAGAAGGGTATATTTAAATGAAAAAATTATATTTTTTACACATTCCTTACTTTTAATTAATCCTATTGGTCGAGTTTTTAAAAATGATAGGAGAGGGTTTCATAAAAAATGAATCAACAGAGTATTATTATTCGAAGTAGAATAACTCAATAAAGTCAATGGGTGCCACCCCCGAAAACGACATGTCCAGCTTATTAATATTTATGATAACCCTTAGAATAATGAGAATAAATCAAACTTGAAGAAGCTTGGTGGAGGAGAGTGGTATACCTGAGAAAGCAGCCGTTGTAGACGACGCGAGCACCGTGAGTCCCGGTGGAGCAGTTGCGTATTGCAACGACGGCCACGTCGAAGCAGTCGAGGCAGTCAGAGATGGAGAGATAATCTCTGCATTGAAAAAGAGAGGAAGCTGGGTTGTTCTGGTCACCTAGCTGCGACGTGGCGAAGTGCCTGTTTTGGTCTTTGACCTGAGCTCTGAGGTCTCGAAAGGTTGCGTTTAGATTCTCACTGAAGATGGTGAAGTTGGAGATGACGAATTCATAGTATGGGCTGCACGCAGTGTTCAGAAGATTGGTCTGTGGGTCTGAATTGACGACGTTAAGAGTCCAGATTGAGCAGAATAGGAGGAGGAAGAAGAGTAAGGGATGAAGAAGATGGTGATTAGCAGGTCGAAGCATGTTTAAATTTGTTAGTGAAGAAGATGAAGAATGAAATTAAAGAGTGATGAAATGGCGATGAAGGAAGAGGGAAGGCGGGTTAATAATGGTGTTCGAAATTGACGGCAACATGAATATATAATAAAATATATATTGCCTCTGTAACGATGATAACAATGATATTATTAAATACACGATGTTATTTACAAATCATTTTCTATCATGTTTCGTACGGATAAAAAACTTTAAACCACGTTAATTGTATTTTAAAATTCAACGACTCTTTAGCATTATTCTTATTTGACATCCACAGTAATCATGATAGTGATGACAAAATATTATATCATTATATGATCTGTTGACAATATATTTTTTATCAATTGATATTTTATTAGTGAGTCTCAGATATTATATAAAATTGAAGAAATAAATTGGTGTTTGGTAAGTGTGATGGTTATAAATTTCATTAGTTGATAATACAATCCTCCTATCCTAATAGGAATTACCTTTGATTAAAAATTAAGTAAATTTTTTGACCTTTTTCTTTCGTTAGCAAAACTTTATCCTTAATAAACCCGTCTATTGAGAGCTAGAGACAAATTTGAGAAGTATAACTTAAACTATTTTGATTATGGGCACTGTCGGAAAAATGCAATTGTATACATATCTCATATGAATCATCATGCCTTACAAAAATAGCAAAAAAAAAAATATATTTAAAGTGCCAGACTGGAGAGAGAATGATGTTGATATTAATTACAACTGATGATATTGATGTTAATGTTAAATTAAATTATAATAGTTAAACTAATCTATGTCTTTCACGAATGTTGTCCCTATGAATTCCTTATATAAATAATTATTACACCACCATAAAAATTGGTTGTAATTAACTATTGGTTAAATTATATTTTTAATCATTTAAGTTTACATTAGGTTTCAGTTTGATCCATTAATTTTAAAAATATATTTTAGTCTTTTGGTCTTAATACCATTAGTTTCAATTAATGGAGAACGATAACTAATCAAATTTTAATTTCGATTCTGCAGTTAAATGCTCATTGTAACACCTCCTATTTTTCCCCTATATGTTCATATGAGATCATTTTTGAATCACTCTTGGGCCTTAGATATTAAAAATTGACCAAAAATTGTGAACTTAAATGTTCAAAAACGTAGAAAAACATTGTTACTGTTCACAGATCTTTTTTCCAGATTTCTTGCCCAACTTTTAAAAATCATTGAAATGGAGTGGTTCCAATTTCTAAATTTAACTTATTAAGTGACATATAGGGAAAAAATACTCATTGGCCCAAAAACTTGCCCATTTGAATCAGTTTATTCCAAAACCATTTGCTGCCCAATTGGTCAATTCCAGTTTTTCCGGTTTTTACCTTAAACTTTAAAAATTCATTTCTCTCAAAATACACATCCAAACTTTATATCATTTTAAAGCTCAGGATGTGTAGTTTTTAAATGAAAATTTTCAGCCTATTTGGAGCTCGTTTGCTATTTTTCTTACCACGTGAAGCAGACTCGTTTTTCAGGGCCTTTGGAACCTTTTAACTTTAAAAACCAATTTTTGTTAAAATTCATCAAAACTCTTTTTAGTTCCTTAACTCTTCTTAAACATGCATGACTGTTCCCTTACCATTTCTTGTTGGTTTTAGTCCATTTTTAGGCATGCATCATCACACATTTGCATGGTACCTTGTGTAGAGGTTTAGAGTTACAACCATAATAACCAAAAACTTCAAGAGAGTTAGCACTCAAATATTTACACAAAAACCATGCAAGCAAGGTGCAACTTCTTTATGCATCAATAATCTTTTCCTTACCCTTACTTGAGCTTCCACCTACATGGTTAGTTGGTGGGGAATGAGATTTGGGAGAATCCCAATAGCAAAACCACATAATCAAGATATTGTGAATGTGCATAGATAACTTTAAAGCATGTGTATGAATATATAAACATGTGATGACACATCAAACTTCACTTTAATATGCATATGAAAAGTTACATATCATACACAAATCATGCACTTTAATAATTATAAAAGTTCATGTAACATTCACAACTCATTTTCATAAACATAAAAGGAGATTAGTAGGTTTTGCTACCTCAAGATCCTAACTTTTCCTTTTTCACTTTATGACTCTCTTGAATAACCTTTCCAATATGTTCTTGGAGGCTTCAAATCCCTAGCAATCATGGTATAATACTCATATAAACATACAACCACCAAGTTCAAGACTTGATTTTTATGGCCCTTTAAGCTTCTAAAATCCATCTCTTAGCTTTACCCTACACAAAACATCATTTTGAAGCCAATGGAACCATCAAAATACTCAAAAACACATCCTTTCTATTTTTTCTTTAGCTTGACGAAAACAGCAAAAATAAGGAAATGAAGGGTTTTTCAACTTTGCTCATGAAACCATGTGTTTCCTTGCTTCCAAAACCCATTTTCTTAATTTTATTCTACTCAAACACACCTTCCCTTAGATCAAAAGAAATTTGGGCAGCACCTCCCATAAACTTGAGCTTCCCAAAATTTTACAATAACACAAACTAACTAACAACAACTAACAACAAAGTTCATACTACTCAAGCAACAACTTGCAACCATTTTTTACCTTTAAAACCTTCTCTTTTCTATTTTAGACTCTTGAAATCCTAGCCATCCTCTTCCCAAAAGAGAGGCTCATTCAAGGAACAACTCAAAAGGTAGTAGAAGGTTGCTAACTTGAGAAAAGAGGAAGATTTGGTTGTTAGAAACATTTACCTAGAGTTATGGAAGCTTGAAGCTCTTCTTTCTTGCTTGAGGGAAGCTTATTTTTTAGAGAGAATGAGGAGAAAAACTGATCAAAGAGAGAGGGAGAGAGGGCATGAAGTAAAAAGCGTTTTGCAACTTGTGTGGAGGAGATTTATTCTTGGGCACTAAGTCTTGAAATACTTAATGGATATTATGCCACTTGTCTCCAATTAATTGCTTGCTGTAAAGTGACTTTTCAGACTCCCTTTTCCGGTTTGGTTGGGCTGATCGGGCCCCAGTCTGTCCAGTTACTTGATCTGATGGCACGCATTTCCGTAAAGTTCCCTTTATACGGGTAATTATCTTTTTACTTTTCTAAAGACTTTCTCTCTTATGTGGCACTATTCCCTAGGCCTCCTTGCCTAGGTGGCTTCATGTCCTAGCCCATAGCATCTCCGGGTTTCCCTTGTAACTTGTCAGGATTCTTCGATTTGCGTGCAACACCGTAAAATGTGCATCCGGCGGCCAATTTGAGTTAAGAACATGGAAAAATTCTATATTTTTCCCTGATACTCTAGCCATATTCCGTTTCTCCAAATTCATCCCGGATTTTCCGTAATTAATTTTCTAAGAAAATACTTTTTCGAGGCTTTCAGATACTGTTGTTTTCCGTACTTTGAAACTGCTCGCACCAGACACCGAGTAATAATTTTATTAATTACTTTATGACCAACTAAACTTTTCTTAGTTCAGGTCTCCGGTATTTGAGAACTCTTGCTACCTCAAATAATTAGTTCTAAGTCGTCCTTAGCTCCGAAATCCCTTAATTACGAAAATACCATTACTTGTCTTATTTTTCTCATAATTACCAAAATGCCACTACCTCTTCTACTTTTGCCATAATCACCAAAATTCCATCACTTTTTATACTTTTTCTTAATTCCAACTTTACCCTTGGTTGACTTTTGACATTTTTTGTCAACTTTGACTTTTTGGTTGACTTTTGACCAAATTACCAAAATGTCCTTATTATTTGATGACATTTTAAGCCTTAGGTCTTTTAATCGAAATGACCATTTTACCCTTATTGTATATGCCAAATGACCATTTTACCCTTATTGTATATGTCAAATGACCATTTTACGGACTTAGTCAATTATGATCTTTCTTTCCTTTAAGCATTTTCCTCTATATTTTTCATTATCCATGGGTTTTAGATCATTGCATAATTTACGGGTCTAGCCTTTAGTTTAAGCTACAGAAATGAGGATATTACACTTATAAAACATGGTTAAATTTTAAAATATAAAAATAATTATATTAAGCATTTAAAATTTAAGCATATTTTATCATTATTCAATTCCAAAATCACCATTTACATTTGATGAGCCATCATTTTTCCATTAAATAAAAATAAAGTTGTTAAGATAAAAGGACTAGAAGTGTACTTTTTAAATTTAAGGGATCAAACTGAAATTTGATGTAAATTTAAATGATCAAATGTATAATTTAGTCTTACTTATTATTAAGTAGTAATATATATAGTATAAAATGTTGGCAAAAACTAATAGTACTCCGATCCTATTTATAGTACGAGATAGAAAATGTTTTATTTTGTACTATTTATAAGATACCTTACTAAATTTTCATGTGAATATATAATTTTACCATTCATTGATCATGTATTGACTTTGCACTCAATCACTCATATATTATAGTAGATATTAAATACAAATGAAACTGAACAATTGTAGAATAATTTTAAAGTTAAGTTAACGAGGTTTATGGTTTTCCTTAATTATATAAAATATGTTGAATGTGACTTATAAACAGGATCAGATGGGTATATAATATAAACTTTATAAAAACATTATTAATTATTTACGAATGATATGATTCACTGCATTAAGTAAATCATGAGCTTACATTATCTAATTTCTTAATATAAATTAATTAAATTTTGAGCTTACACTTTGTATGTAATTTTTAAATTAGAAACAAGCTACATTATTCATAGTATATTAACTTGACCACTTTTTATAGTCTTATTCATATATGTGCTGCCTCCCTCTGTTTCTACAAAACTTTACTTTAATTATAAATACAAGATTTCATTTTACTTTGTTTTCGAAATTTCTAATTCCTCTCTCCCTCCTATAAATTCTAAAGTATAACTAACTTAATTAATTTCTTCAATATATATAAAAATTAGTTGCGTAACTTTTATACTGAGAACTAATGAAAGAATGTTTTATTAGTTTGACATGAAAAAATGCTGAAGAGGGGGGGGTGGAAGCGAAGGAAACCACGAAGAATTGCTGGCCCAGTTGCTGAGAATTATTGAACATTATGGGATTGATTAGCCCAAATTGAGTTTTTAGTCAGAACAAAGAGTATGAAATATGAAAATGAGTTACCTTGGTTGGATCAAGTGATAAGCGGCTTGTTCCAACTTAAGCAATGTCTTGAGTTCGAGCCCTGTGAATGCAGCAGCCACTGTTGGAAGAGACCTTCCCACCTTTCCTAGATGCGCGATGCAGGTCGAGTGTGGATTAATCGGGACGAAGCTTCGGACCGGGCAGGCAAAAAAATATGAAAATGAATTTTAATGATGGGCTCTCCAAAGGACGACATCGTTTGCCTTCACTCCACAGTCAAAGTCATCACGCTCTGGTTAGTCTTGTCGTGTTAGTGTCCGCCATTATTTCCAATTTCTCTTTCTTGCTTTTGTTGCTCATTTGGTCTGTAAAAATCTGTTCATTTCCAAATTTTTTCATTGAAGCTCCGGTGGGATTCCGGCTTTTAATTAAACTAATCTATGCCTTGGTTCGTCTTATAAATTTGACTTAGAATATAAGTGAGGTAAATGTCATGTGGACACGCGGTTTTATCATAATTGGGTCAACTATCTTTTAGTCATTTGATATGTTAAGTTTGAATAGCATTGGTCTGTTTTGAAAACTTTAAATACCTCAAGATATTAATTTCACCTTGCTAGACTTTGACCGTGTCTCTTAGCATACATCCGACACTCGGACATTTCAATAATTGCCCAAATTATTGCATATAGAATCCATCAAAGCCAATGTTTTAAAACCAGAACTGAGTGTTGAACCGAAAACACTAACGAGTCACAGTTATGCACATCAGAAAAGTGATTTATAGAAAGGAAATAAGAACCTATCTCATTTCCTTTTTATGTGCATTTTCCACTAGTAACCATTTTCTTCCTTGATTTTCTTAAATCCTATTGGATATTTTTAACTGGCAATTTGCAGATGAAGTCTTAGTTCGAGCCTATATATATGTAAAAAGACATCTTTGAAAGAGCTGCCCTCGATAGGATGTAACAATTCGAAATCTGATCAAGTCGAATAACTATATAAAAAATAGCTAGAAAGGCAAACTCTTTCTGTTATTCTGTTTTCCTTTATTGTTGGGTTGTTGAGAATTCAACATTTTGCTAATTCTTGATATCTTATCTCAGAGAAATAAGGTCTGGTGATAATTTAATAAGGGTCCGGCTTGACTTCCAAAACAGTGGCTTATATGCTTAAAAAGACCTTAGACCATGCTACTAATCTAAAGCCCTCATCTACCATGGTGTGTGCGTGTGCGTGTATCTGTGCGTGTGTGTGCGTATGCATGGTCGATAAACAAATTGGACTTCGTCGATTGGTTCCCTTAGTAAACAACACATTGGAACCTAATTTAGTTTGGAAACCTTCCCAAAACAACTGTGTGAAAACTCGATCAGTCAAAAATTGTGGCTTTTTGATAGTAGTTGATATTAATAACAAAAGTATATTCTTCCGGTTCTTAAAGTAAGGTCCATTTTAATAAAGAAATTGATCTATAAAGTGATTTTTATATTAAGAATGTGATAAGTATTTTACATCATATAAGTAGAAGAAATACAAAGAAAATTATTTACAAGATTATAACATAGGGAAGGAAGCTATAAAATTAGTTTAATTACAACTATATATGTTTGCACTACAATTGCATCGGTCATGACAAGCTATAAAATGATGCGAAGAGTATTATTCACACAAGGATTTAGATTTAAAACCCGATCAAGTATTGCTTATTACACTTTCTTTCAATTTGAGTTACACAAATATAAGAGAGAATGACAACTATTTTTAAAACTATAAAAAAAATTGATTCATAGACTTTAAGAACAAAATGAAACTCAGGATTATTCATCCCCCTTATATTGCAACATCACTCAATCAATTCCCCACGATATTTGCTTCATAATGATAAATTATGCTAGTCAATGGTTATTAATTTACCTATAAGTGCTAGTCTCCAACTAAGTGTTTAGTTTAGTTAATCTCTTAATCTATTAATTAAACACCAATTGTAATTGCAAACCCTATATGACCATGGGAAGTTAATGAGTATATCTCTATCTCATTCACAAAAATATATTTTCAACATACAAACTTCAAGTTCTCACACAATTTTACTCAAATTTTACACTCAACCAAACTCTTTCAATCATCAAGTAAACCCAACAATCTTATTGGTGTCCAATCAACAAGAAACATTAATCATAGAGTAAAATCAACATAATCATATCATTAATCACAATATGTAGGGGAATGATTAAGTAATCCATGGAGAATTTCAAAATAATCCTAGAATCAAGGCTTTTGCTACTCATATTCAGAAAACACATAAGAATATACATTTAAGCCATCACAATCATGGAATATATTATAAAACATAGGGTCAGAAGGAAAAATGACTCAAAAGTTTTCCCTGAGAGGTATTAGGCACCCAAAAATTTTTGACGGGTATTAAGAAATGGGGCATTTTTTTTGGAAAGTTTAAAAACCTCTACATAATTTGGTCAACAAATATTGACAATTAGGTATGTTAAAAGAGAGGCGGCGTTGCCCTTATTTGTTAAAATTTAGGGGCAAAATTGTCCATTAAAAACTTCTTGGTGCTAATGCCCATCATAAAAAACTTTTAGGTTATTTTTATTCTTTAACCATAAAATATATAGGGGTACTTGTACTAAGAACAAGAGACAGTTGTTAAATATCAGTTTGAGAAAGTTTTGATAGGAAGATGGGAATTTAATTTTTCAAATACACGATATTTAAATATTTTATGAATTTGGGTACGACAAGGAATGTGAATTCAGAATAACCTGTTCAATATTCTAAAGGTTTGACCATTTCATGGAGGAGTGGAGTTGGGATAACGGTTTAATTTTCTGAGAGGATCGATGGGCATTATTAATTCAAAGAAGACAATAATTTCAAGCTCAGGCATTATAAAAGCAAAAAATACATATTTATTGGTGCCGTATATTATCATGTATTTTAAAAAAATGGTGGCGTGTATATTGCATTGCTGCGAATGATTTCAAAGTAAACGGCAAGAAAGACAAAGCTTTCGTGGTCGTTTAATTTCCCTTCGCGAGAGAGTGGTGACGAGGGTTGAATCTTCTCTCTTACAATGACTTGCTGTGGATTTTGATTCTAATAATTGGGAAACTGGTAGTCATGCATTATAAAGTCACGTATTTATGCCAACCAGATAGTGTTAGAGTATTCATTTATTTAATCATTTTCAACTCCTATCTGTAGACGGAGGCTTTAAAAAATTAACACAAGTTGGAGGCTTGATCTCATGTGTTTTTTTGCCCCTTTTTAAAAGTTTTTTTTTTAATGTTTAGAATCTCATGTGTAGGTTTGATATGATGTGCACATCGGAAGGAAATATTTTTCTTTTGCTAAAAAGATTTGATTCAATAGAATCATCCCTCTTAATATTCAATGTATATGATATAAGGTGTAACATATTATATTATTAACAAATTGTTAATGATATATATTTTTTTTAAACTCATTCCTGGTATGAAAACCCTTTATCCTCTAATATCCCCCTATTAAAGCTGTTGGAAACTTGAAAAGAACGAAAAAAAAAAGTAATTAAGTATCTTGTATTAAAAAAAGGGGTAAAGGTGCAACTCTACTAATAAAGTTATGGTCAAGAGTGTTTGACACCATAAAGACTTAGAGAGTGAAAAATATACATGAAATTTTAAAAGAGTGTAGATTTGATAACATAAACGGCTTTTTGAAAATGGACGTTAACAGCGTCCACATTGGCAAGGCCATTAAGCATGGCTAGACAGCAAGGCAGGCCATGAAGCTGAGTGGGATTATTGCTAACGGCAAAATGATCGTGTTGACTGAGAAGGCCATCGGCATCGACCTCTGGCACCACCTACATCTGCGACCTCGACACCACCTACAGCTGCGTCAACGTCTGGCTAACGGCTCATTGGTCTGACCCCTCTGTTCAGAACGACATGAAGTTCTGGCCTTTCAAGGAGATTCCTGGTGCCGGCGACAAGGCCATGATCGTCGTTAACTATAAAGGCGAAGAGAAATATTTTGCACCCGAAGAGATCTCCTTCATGGTCCTCACGAAAATGAAAGAAGTGGCTGAAGCGTTTCTGGGTCAGAGCATTAAGAACGTGGTGATCACTGTTCCTGCTTATTTCAACGATTCACAGAGACAAGCCACGAAAGATGCTGGAGCTATCGCTGGGCTTAACCTGTTGAGAATCATCAACGAGTCCACGGCCGCTGCTATTGCCTATGGTTTGGACAAGAAAGCTTCTAGAAACGGCGAGAAGAACGTGCTTATCTTTGACCTCAGAGGTGGTACCTTTGATGTCTCACTGTTAACAATTGAAGAAGGGATTTTCAAGGTGAAGGCTACAGCTGGTGATACACACTATCTACTAAGCTTTTCTTACCAACATGAATGTTGTGAAAGTCCGTTTTTAGAAAACCATTATTCTTGTTAAATCTGTACCCTTTAAAAATTGCATGTGTATTTTAGACCCTAAAAAACTTTATGGTGCCAGACACTCTTCGGCTATAACTTTATTAATAGAATCGCACATTTGCCCTAAAAATAATCTTTTCTAATAAAAATGTATACATCCTCTAATATCCCTCTTTTTTTTTTTTGATCCTACGGGTCCTTTTTTAAGAAGATGGAAGCCACATTGTAGAGTAGCCGTCCACGGCGCTTGACCAAACAACCTTGGGGTTTGCCCCTCCATTTTATTGAGAGCATGGTTGAAATAAACAATAGAGGATGATTCTCGCGGAAAGAGTTTTAGGGCTTTAGCTGTTTAAACAAGAGCCTTTGAGTTTAAATCCGTGTGAATACAAAAAAGTTTTTAAAAGAGTTATCTCTAATTGAATATGATAATACTTAAATTTAAAAACAGAGTATGGATGAAATACAAAATAAGAGAGAACAAATTCATAGTGTTTTATTTATAGATCCTATTATTTGTAGGTTTATTATGAATTATGTGGTTTTGGTATGGATTATAGTCTTAAAAAACATTTGGCAAAAAAAAAAGTCTTAAAAAACATTATAAAGCAGCCCTTACGTGTGTATTGTTATCATATAGAGTTCGAGGGATCATATATTATTATTTGTAAGTTATTATGAATTATGCGGTTTTGATTACATGAATTAGAGTCTTAGACAAATTATGCAGCAGCCCTAGCTGACGTGTGTATGATATTTCTTGGTCAATATTCCCGACAGATAAGATTTGGAATTTTAAAAGTTCATTAATTTGTCTGGCGGAGTCATGCACACGCAATCATAAATCCCCCATTTTAACAATAAATTAAGATGATTTAATCTAATTTAGTTGTTCATATTTACAAAACTTCTATATTATAAACTGAGAATGAGAATGCGATATACAAATCATTATTTTTTTTAAGAAAAAAATATTGTTGCTGTCAACAAAAGTCGCTAATTGGCTCAGTTTCAACCAAATGGCCAATCGGATTCACACAGATTATATAATATAAATAGCTTTAACAGAATATAGCACATGTCGGATTCTTCACCATTCAGCTGCACACAAGACTATTTACTCTTCTCTTGGTAAACTTTCCCCATAATCGTGTTCATTTCTTTTATATTATTATTCGGTATCTAATAATTTTTTCTATATCTTATTATCAGGAATATAAGCAACCGACTAACGGGTTTAAAGTTCCTGGCTGCCCATTCCAGCATAAACATCTTCTCTAAAGCTCGAATTCAATACTCAAGACTAATAGATTAATCGTCTTCATTTTTTAATACGAATGGAAACTCTATCTTCATACACACAGGCACAGACATATGCATGCATACAAACAGATACACACAAAATTTGCTGTCTTTTTCAAACTCCCGGGTCCCTGTTTTTCTGGTCTCATGCATAAATAGCGTACCACTTCATTCAATCGGCATCTTCTCTACTACTTCATCTTTCTCTCTCTTCTGCAAGTATAGAGAGAGAGAGAGTAAAATATAAGACCATGTTGCTACACCTGCAAAAACCTCACTCTGTCTTCTTCTTAAGTATGATAATCTGGTCATGGTGGACTCTTGATGGCGTCGTTTCAGATCCGCAGACCAACTTTGTGAAACTAGGTTGCAGCCAGTACAACGTGAGCAGTTTGTCCATCTTCAGCGACAACTTAAACGTAACCCTAAGGGACCTCAGAAATCAGATCAGCAACCAAAGCAAGCACTTTGCAACGGCTCAGGCGGTGAGGGGTAACAATCCGGCATACGGCCTCTTTCAGTGCAGAAACTACCTCTCCATCAATGACTGCCTCGCTTGCTTCGACTTTGCCGCCGTTCATATACGCAACTGCTCCATCGGCGTCACCGGTGCCCGGATCATCTATGAAGGTTGCTTCCTCAGGTATAACTTTAAACCTTGACTTCTCATTTTTTTTATAATAGAGTAAAGGCCTTGTGATACCCAAATAGGCTTTTTCATTTTCTAATCAATAATCCGTTTAAATCATAGAGGATCCACACTCTTACGCTGCTTGCTCACTTGAATAAACCTCTTTTTTCTTAAGGGAAAATAACTAATACTTAATTTTGTCCTTCTTAAAAGTAAAACAGATTAAATTTATTTAAGAAAAGAAATCATTAGAAGTGATTATAGGCTCTATTAGAATATATTAAGACCTATTTGACTAATTACAAGATGAAGCATGGAGGTAAGTCTTATTAATTTATCTTAAATTATTTTTTATATAAAGACAAACATAATATATACTTCCTCTAAAGCCGGTAAGTGCGGGTTAGGCCCTAGCGAAAGCCAGCCCGCTAGGGTGGCGGGCTTATTCGAGTCCACCACTCTTAACCTGCGAGTTAGGTGGGTTGAGCCCGCGTGTTACCCACTTTTTATTTTTTATTTTTTTGGGCTGACCCATATTCCCAGCTCTAGCTCCCTCCATCTCTATTTATAAGGTCTCATTGACTGAATTTTAATGTGTTGTTTAAGAAAACAGTTAAAAATAGTTAAAAGTAATAAATTTGTAGGAAATATACTTTTTTATCCAAATATGCCCAAATTTACGAGTGGGTAGAGTAGAAAGAGTAATAATGAGAAAGAAGATGAAATAGAATGTATAGGGGAAATTAATTAAAGGTAAAATTGGTGAAAACGCATTTATTAGTCAGACAACCTGTGCAAGCCAATTAAAAAAAAATGGAATACTTATAAATAGCGGTAGAGGGAATACCTCGTTGGACCACTAGTAGGAAGGATATAACAGTATTTTTTTTTCTTTATTATACAAGGTATGAGAGCAGTGGATTCTTCGATCAGAACACAGATGCTGGAAACAACATAATCTGTGGAAACCAGACTATCAGAAACACCACAGGACTTGCTTCAACTGTGCAACAAGTTCTAACGAATCTGGACATAGCAACCCCAAGAATCACTGACTTCTATGCAGCCACTAAGACTTTAGTGCCTAACAGTAATGGCACAAACATTTATGCCATAGCTCAATGTGTTGAGACTATCACACAAGTTGGGTGCCAGGATTGCCTCAACATTGCCTTAAGAAATTTCCAGATTTGTCTTCCCAACTCAAATGCTAAGACTTACGATGCTGGTTGTTTCATGAGATATTCCACTACAGCCTTCTTTGCTGATAATCAGACCATTAACATTAGACCCTTCCTGAAACAAGGTACACACACAGACATACCCTCCTATGAAAGCTTGGAATACAAGTGTGTATTGTGTTTCCTAATTCTCTAGGGGATAGCGGAATATTTTTTATAAGGATGGTGTCATTAGACGCATGCGATTCAAACCATATACCTTTTTGTTGTGTTTTGCTAGTTATGTCAACATTACGTGGCTTCTATCAAGTATAGGAATGACTCTTTCGTCTTGGGTTCGCTTGATTTATTCATACAAAAAGTTCATTTGGAATAATATAATTAGGGTTATTTTGTTTACTGTGATTTGTAGGGGGAGATTCAACCAAGAAGAAGGCCATTATTGGGGGAGTGGTTGGAGGTGGATCTTTTGTTTTGATTCTCCTTGCATTATTTGTTTGGTACAGAAGATCAAAGTCGTCCAAGAGGATTCATAGAGGTACGTAACATATAACTTGGAAAGACTTTATGATTCAATTTGTAATTGATGATTTACTGCGCCATATATAAGTTGAAGGATGAATCCCTTGATTTTTTTTTTTTGAAACTTTTTATCTGGTTTTCCTTACAGGTGATATTTTAGGAGCAACTGAGTTGAAAGGCCCAATTAATTATAGGTACAGAGATCTTAAGAAGGCCACAAAAAATTTCAGTAAAGAAAATAAACTAGGAGAAGGAGGCTTCGGTGATGTGTACAAGGTATAAGCCCTATAAATATTATAATCGATACCCTTTTCAAAAGAGATAATTTATTCTAAGCGTGTTGCATGGATCTTGATCTTCTCCTATAAATAAAATATGTTTATATATCAATTTTAAAAGGATGATCTGTATTTAACATATCCTTGTTGAACAGGGCACTCTGAAAAATGGGAAAGTAGTTGCTGTCAAGAAATTGGCTTTAGGGCAATCCAAGCAGATGGAGAAAGATTTTGAGAGTGAAGTGAAGTTGATAAGTAATGTTCATCATCGGAATCTTGTTCGACTTCTTGGATGTTGCTGTAAAGGACAAGAGAGGCTACTTGTTTATGAATACATGAGAAACAACAATGTTGGAACATTCTTATTTGGTAGGCAAAATTTATAGAATATGTTTAAACATATTGCTGGTCTTGTTATTGTATGTTTTGAGGATTATCTTAAAGATATTTTATTCATCTTTTAATAATTTCTAAATTGTTGAATATAGGCAAAAATAAAGGCTCGCTTAGCTGGAAGCAACGTTATAATATAATTTTGGGTACGGCAAGGGGTTTGGCCTATTTGCATGAAGAATTTCATGTTTGTATCATACATAGAGATATAAAGACCAGTAATATTCTCTTGGATGATGATCTCCAACCTAAAATTGCTGATTTCGGGTTGGCAAGGCTTCTCCCGCATGACTTGTCTCATCTGAACACAAAATTTGCAGGAACAATGTAAGTAAAACCATATGCTATCATTCATACTTTCATCTTTTTTGTAATATCACCTGAGCACAAGAGATTGCACAGTAAAATCATTAGATTGATTAAATGGAAAAATGATATATCTTAAGTTGTATCCATTTGTATCTACACATTTTGTTTCTTTAATTACAAACTATACAATTCTTTGAACACTGCACAAAAATTTCAACTTTTGTTATAGTATAATGTTCATGTAAGTTTTAATGTTTTATGTCATGTCTTCCGTTATTGATTTGATTCACTACGCCATAAATACTTTGCTTTTTCTTAGGGGATATACATCACCTGAGTATGCAATGCACGGACAACTATCGGAAAAGGCTGATACCTATAGTTATGGAGTTGTAGTCCTAGAAATAATTAGTGGACACAAGAGTGGTGAAACAAAGGATGATATCGAAGGCGAATTACTCCTTCAGAGAGTAAGCATATTCTCAACAAATTAAAAATGCCAAAACCTTAGACCCTATGATAGAGGCATGCACACAGAGTTTGTGGACAAACTCTATTTTATAAAATTTGAAGTATCCGCAGGTGCTCCAATATACATATATATATATATATATATGTGTGTGTGTGTGTGTGTGTGTGTAATGTAACAAATGAATGAGCATCTTTTACAGCTCAACATTACATAACTGGCACTTTTCTTAAACTGGCAGGCTTGGAAACTCTTTGATAGAGGCATGCACATAGAGTTTGTTGACAAAACTTTAGACCCTAGTGAGTATGATGCAGAGGAAGTAAAGAAAATCATAGAGATTGCTTTGCTTTGCACCCAAGCATCTCCTGCAGCAAGGCCAACAATGTCTGAAATTGTAATTATGCTCAAAGGCAGGGGCATAATGGAGAACAGGAGACCCACTATGCCAGTCTACGTAGATCCTAATTTCAATCCCAGAAGAGACTCTTCATCAACCTCTCATAATTCTTCTTCATCAAATGCTACTGCGTCCACTGTTGTTCTATCTGGAAGGTGATTGCATTACGCAAAGAACGTCGTGAAGGGTCACTTTTAAGGTTGAAGTGAAGAAAGTGTTGTAAAATGACTAAGAAAAAAGGGTACAAGCGTTCATCTTCACAGTTATGATCTGTGTGCAGTACCGATTCTATAGGTATAGAAGTGTATGTGAAATGTAGGTCATCCTTTGGCCTATGGTGTGAAATAAATTTCTGAGCTGTTTTTTTTTTTTGCTTGTTTGCTCGGTTGGTGAAAAGTGAATGTTAGATTTCTCTTACATTTTCCGTTATTGCCCTATATGAAACGAGCTTTTGGATTACAAGGAGAAATTGTAGGATGGAACTATAAGAGGTTAAGCTTATTTAATTAAATCAAATATAGAGAGGGGAAGTGAAGTGGGGAATCTGACTCTCTTAAGACGGGGAAAGGAAGAAAAGAGAGAAAGAGAAAGGCAAGAGAGATAGAGAGAACAGAGAGAAGCGTGAGAAGAAAAAGGGTAGAAGGCAATAACAATACTCAACCAAATATCATTCAAGGCATGCAATGCTAATATGTTAAAAATGTTATTTACAGGCATCAATCTAACTCTAAGAATTAATAAAAAACATTTTAGAAACTTAAAATTAAATCAAAATAACAATTAATGATAAAATAGAACAATTAAATCAAAATTTAAAACATATTTTCTAATATTGTTAAATATCTGAAATTAGTGTTTTAGGTGACATTGGTGTGTTGACCAATTGACCTAACAAAACAAATGGACTGTTGATCTACAAGTAATGCTTGTTATGACTCTCAGCGAGCTAAGCCTTTTTAAGCCCATTAAAGCCTTTCCAATCACTATTCAGGGTCGTGGATTTCCATGGTAATTATGCAAGGCTGCCGACCAATTTGCTTCCTCGGAGTGTATATTTGTGCTTTGAGCCTTTAGTATGTTGAAATAAGATTCAAAAACACGTTAAAGCCTCTTGACGACTCTGAATATTTTCTCTTGGGTATTTTTCCATGTTAGATTTATGCATACCTGTAGATTCTTATTTGATCTCTCCAAATGTCCACATGTATTGAGGATCACAGGGTTTGGATACAAAATGTGAACACAACAAATGCACCTTTTTGAGAGAGAAGAGAGAGAGGTGTTTCACAGATTTTCCGGTATGTGGTGTGTTGTTTCAATAAAAATGACATGTGTGTAAACTTTTGTTTGAGAAGTCAATCATATATTATTAAGTTGAAAAATATATGCAAATGTCATAACATTATTGAGTAGCATAATGTAATTTTCTATTAAAAGTTCTATTGGTTCATAGAAGATACCAAATATGGATCTATCAAGACTGCTGTTTTTCATATGTATTCATAGACAAGAATTTTATTGGTTTATTGAAAAAACCGCCCCATGTATTTGAATTAATTTTCCTGACTGGAAGGATGAATGATCCAACAATATACATAAATAAATATTTTTTAAAAAAATATTTAACTTTCCTTAGTGTTTTTAACAAAAATTAACTAGCTATTAGATTAAGAGGTAGTAATTTGTATTTAAACATTCAAATTTTTGTTGGGCCAAGGACACAATCAAATTGCTAAACAGAGAGTACAAGTTAATGGCTTATGTCAATGAAGTCCGACATCCAAAATTATCAAACACAATCAAAGTCGCACCTTTTCTCATCAGCCAAGTGCAGTTTCAAGATTTACAGCCACAAATCCCTGAAAACCTAAGCTAATCGGAAGCAATAAATCTGAGTTAGGAGAAGAGAAAGAATGACCTCCCTTCTAGCCTTAGAACTCCAGTATAAGAAATTAATTAACCGCACATGGATTTCTTTGAGGGGGTGTTATATGGATTTGTATTCTCTCTCATCAGAAACCTTGGCGCAAAATTACAAACATATAATTACATGGATTGATGAATAATTACAAAAAAAAAAAATAATGTTGAAGAATGGAATGAAAGATAGACAATCATTATCTTTTTTCTATATGTTACCTTCTCCATCTGTTGTTCAAAACTCAAATTCACCCATAACTTTAAATACCTATAGATACGTAGTGCGGATACTAATAATATACTCTCTTCAGTCCTAAATATAAGTCTATGTTTACACTGCAAATAGGGGCTTATATTTAAGACTGGAGAAAGTACAAGTGCAAACACTCAATAGAAGAAGAGGAGTCTCTAATTTGTTTCAATGAAGACAGGCATGGTGGGTCTCCTGTTCTCTAACAAGTCCCTGTTTTGGAGCAGAACAACAACCTCAGACATTGTTGGCCTTATTTCAGTGGATGCTTGGGTGCAAAGCAAACCAACTTCTATCACTTTCTTCACTTCTTCTACATCATAATCAATAGGATCTAAGGTTCTGTCCACTAGCTCCACATGCATGCCTCTTTCATATAGCTTCCAGGCCTAACAAGTGGGATTAAAGTGAAATTGAATAAGAGGGCTAAAAAGGGAAAGTGAGATTGTTTTTTTTAAATATCTGTAATTGGATGATGTGCAACAGATATTCTAATGAAGTAAATCAAACAGTCCAAATTTTTATTTAAATAGTATTTTTTATTTAGCCATGAGAGCTTTCTTACTTTCTGCAGGAGGAATTCGCCTTCCATATCACCATGAACTCTTAGTTCCTGACTTTGTCGGCCACTGATGATCTCCAAGATTACAACACCATAACCATAGACATCGGTCTTCTCAGATAACTGATCATGAATTATATACTCTGGTGCTGTATATCCTCTGACAAATGTACATAATATTTATGACATAATCAATTTACCAAGCAATAGCAACAAATACATAAATTTTAGGAGATAGTGGCAAAATATGAAAGAGAGATTAACAACATAATATTGTTCTCATCATCACCTAGCTACCTGTAGATTTTATCAGTACATTATGTATACCTGTAATACAATAAAAATAAGAAATTTAGACAAACGTAATTGTTTCAACTTACAATGTTCCTGCAAATTTAGTGCTAAGATGAGTTTTGTCCTCAGGCATAAATCTTGCCAATCCAAAATCGGCAATTTTAGGCTGGAGATCCTCATCCAAGAGAATGTTGTTAGGTTTTATATCCCTATGTATGATACAGACATGGAATTCCTCATGTAAATACGCTAAACCTCTTGCCATGCCCAAAATTATATCATATCGTTGCTTCCAATCGAGCGATCCTTTCATTTTACCTATTTTCAAATTACACGCTTTTGAATAGGAGGGTTAACAACATCAGGAGTAACATAGAAGTGTTCCTCAATTAAAAAATTTTAATAAGATAAATACACACAGAGAGAGGCATACATACACATACGTACGTACATAAGTACATACATTTTACTGAGTTCTTCAATAAAATAATGGCATAAATTTGATGGAGGAGATAGAAGGTTACCAAATAAGAATACATCAAGACTGCTATTTCTCATGTATTCATAAACAAGGATTCTATTCTTGCCATGAATACAATATCCGAGGAGACGAACAAGATTCCGATGATGAACATTACTTATAAGCTTCACTTCATTTTCAAAGTCCTCTTGCATCCTTGTAAAGTGGCGAAATGTTAACTTCTTCACTGCTATTTCTTTTCCACTATTCAAAATGCCCTGTTCATAATTACTAAAATTTTTAATCAAAAAAGGGCTTTCAGAAGTTTTGCCTTTGTTCTGTTAGAAATTTAGCATTTTCTAACACTATATATGTAAAACTCACTTGGAAAAAAAATCCTTCCTTATCTATATTATTGAAAATAAAATAAAGTTACCTTATATACAACCCCAAATCCTCCTTCTCCTAGCTTATTTTCTGCACTGAAATTCTTGGTTGCGGCCTTCAAGTCCTTATAATCATAAATAACTGCGCCTTTCAACTTGCTTGCTCCAAGTATGTCTCCTATTGTTTGAGGAGAATGTTAGTCAAGGTCTCTTTGAATTTGGGGAAAGAAAAAGTAAAAACCAAAGGCGTCAAATTAAATCATTAAAAACTAATATATATGTATATATAATTGAAGACATTTTAGGATGTTCATCACCTCTAGGAACATTCCTAGGTCTTCTTTGTCGTCTAATCCAAACAAATAGTGCAAGCAAGATCAAAGCAAGGGCTATTACGCCTCCAACAATTCCACCTATAATGGCTCCCTTATTGCTTGAACCTACAAGACAAAATACAGAACAAATTTCCAATAAAGTCAGTATGAATCATCACTGCCACATAAGAAGTAAAATATAATGTAATTCATGGGTATTAAACATTCCTTTGGATAAAAAAAAGTATTCACACACAAACATATGATATGCAAGATATTAAAAGAACACTTTTGCCCTTTATGGGACAAAAAACTCTTCTCACACACATATATATCATATAGCACATAAATCACATGAAATAAGCTGATATAGACAATCACTACTTCAAATTAATAAAATGGTCCTTCGAATATTTGTCTTCTAACATGAATGATCTGAAGAGCGCTGTGTGTGTACCTACCTTGTTTGAAGGATGGTGTGATATCAATTGTCTGGTTATCAGGAAAGAAGGAAGTGGTGGAATATCTCAAGAAGCAGCCATTAGCATAAGCTCTACCACCCGAATTGTGAAGACATGTCTGCATGTTATTGTATTGAGCATTCAAACAATCCTCGCAATTACTTCGTGAGATAGTTTCAATACATTGGGCATATCCATAGATAGTTGTACCATTATTGGGCATTCTCGTCCTTGTTGCTGCAGAGAAGCCAGTGATTGTGGGTGTTGCTCTTTGGAGATTCATTAGCATTTGTTGAACAGCTGAGGTAAAAGCAGTAGCAGGTTCTTCTGTAGTCTGATTCTCACATGATGCACTATTGATAGACTGTGTTGTATCACCAAAGAAAGCGCTACTAATGTCGTACCTTCACAACACAACACAAAGTATTACCCATGGATTTTGCTTCAAAATTTAGGAAAATCTTATATGATTTAGATTTTAGCGGTATATATATATACACATATAAATTATGTAAACTGGTGTGGGTGTCATGGCAGAGAGGCAGACAGAATGAGCTGGAGTTAAGAGTTTCAGCATTTGAATATGAAGAAATGTTCCCTCTCATCCTAATATGCGCTTGTTTGGGAAGCCATTCTTCCCAACGGTGCACGTAAGCCGAGACAAAACCATCTTGAAATCTGTAAAAACCATCTTGAAATCCGTAAAGACCATCTTGAAATCCGTAAAACCATCTTGAAATTCTCAAAATACCTCGAAATCTGTAAAATCCATTTTCCCAACGGAGTTCCCAAACAAACACTATATATATATATATATGTGTGCGCGCGCTCTATGGTTAGAGATTTGGGGAAGGGGTCTCAGCTGCACCTTCCCCGGCTACCCCTCAACTTTGGTTCTTTCCAAATGTTTTTTTTTGTATTTCTTTAAATCATTTGAGTGACATTTTAATTTCTTATGGGCAAAAAATATTTATGTTTTCAATTTTTATGATTTTTTAAAATATAAACACTCTAAAATTGAGAATAGTGTTGATGTTTTTCAATATGTCTATCTTTAAAAATTTTAAAAAATTGAAAATATAACAATTTTTACTCATAACATATCAAAATATCACTCATTTTACGTGAAAATGAAATATAAAAAATTTGGGAAGGGTCACAAAATTAAAGGGCAGTAAAGGGAGCAGCCAACACCCCTAATAGTGTTAAAATATAAAATTATAATCTTATTCATCCCTCGTTTTTATTATTTTTTTAAACTATCTTTATAGTTAAATTATTGGGTTGCAGGATAAACTCGATTGATGATATTTCTGATAGAGTTTGAAAATATTCCCCTAAAAGTTTGAAAATAGCGCAATGTCACCCCCTGTAGTAACATTTGACTAACGTTGATCATTAAAGGACAATTAAGTTCCCAACAATTTTTCTAAAGCGAATCCTAAACTTACAATTGACATAATGGTCTTGATTTATCAATGTTTAAATTAGAAGAAGGATTCACCAACCCGTTACAAAAGTTTATGATACCAATTGTTTTTTTTTTCAACAAGCTTTTTAAGCAAACTTATCTTTTAATTAACATTTAGAATTGTTTAACCAACAGTCAAATGTTACTGTATAAGAACGTTGAATCATTTTCTAGACTTTTGAAGGGATATGCTGCCAACCAAAAGTTCAGGATACCAATTGCATCTGGCTAAAAACTTCATCACAAATTTACCATTTGACCCTTACTTAATACTCCAATATAAATAATTAAAATGGAGGGTATTTTATGAAATCAATTTTTTAAAAAATAATAACTTAACCAAATTTTCTTTAAAATTTGTTAACTTGCAACTATATTTAGAATTATTAGAGTAGGAATACAATAATGAAGCAAGATAATGGGTCCGTTTGGGAATGCGGTGGGATAAGTAACTTATTCGAAGAAGTACTTATGGAGAAGTGCGGTTGGAAAATAAGTCAGATTGTAAAAGTGATTTGTGTTTGGGAAAGCGGTGGAAGAAGTGACTTATTTGTAAAGGTGAATACGTTTGGGAACACTTCAGATAAGTGACTTATTTGTAAATTAAAATTAAATTAAACTTGAAATAAAATAAACGTATGTAATTACAACAATAGCATCGCTAATTGCAGCTGACGCCCAGCTCTTCTCAGCTCTATGCCTTTCAGCTTTTCTCTCGTTAGGTCTCGCGATGCTCAGTTCTCCCCTCAGCTTGACTCTGTTCTTCTGCTCTTCGTGTTTCTCAGCCCAGCCGACACCATTCTCCCTCAGCTCCTCTCGTTCCTCTTCCAGTTACAGCTCTTAGGTTTCGTTATGATGTTCAGCTGCTTCTCCCTTCAGAAAATGACGCTGTGAACTCTTAGCTCTCAAATCTGCCTTTCAGCCCAGCCAACACAGAAGAAGCGAGCAGAAGAAGCTGGTCGTTGGAGGGTAGGTGAGATAAGCTGCAACTTTGAGCTTATTGGGAAAAGTAGCTTATGGAGATAAGCTCCTTATCTGTAGAAGGAGAGCCAAACGGTGCGAAAATTGCTACAGTATTCCCATCGAGCTTCTGCAACTGTTCGCCGCACGTTTGGAGCTCAAAACGCTGCTCCAAACGGACCCAATAATAGGAACGTAACGGAGTTGGTTACTATAGGTTGGGGGCGCTGTATCACCAGTAGCAGCAGCAGCAAGAAGGGGTCGATTTATTATTTAAGCACTTTAATTTCACACCACAAGCCATTCTTTCTTCACCCAAGCGGCTGAGGGCATGAAGGTGAGAACCTCGCACACAGAGAAATATAATTGGAGACAAGACAGAGGAATGAAGCATCGCAGAAAGCATTATTCTAAAACATGCAGGTCACAGCTTGCGAGGGGAAAGGCTGATGGATCAACAAGGTCGGGTGCAGAAGCAGCGGCGACGGAAGCCGCGGCAGTGTCCGCCGGGGAAGCCCTCGGTCCGGCAAACGTTGGCG
>JANTPZ010151599.1:7111-23164 GCA_025593235.1 Vachellia pachyceras | reverse complement strand
CTACCTAATCCTTTGCGAACTGTGATGGCCCAATTCATTTTCAAGAGGAATCTTCCATAACACTTCCATTTTTATTCCATTTCTGCCTAATTTTTCCTCCCCAATCCAAAAATACCAAAAACAAGTTTTAATTTCTGCATTTAGATTAGTAGATTAGTTCATTTCAAACCAAAACCCCATTTGCATTTTGTATCGCAAACATAAGCATAAGCTAAGAACTTTTAGCGCGCGACTTGCTTCCGGTGAGAACGACCCTGGGTTGCAACTATACAACCCTTGGACATTATAAATTTAATTCTTGGCAAATTTTCAAGGTTGACCAACGACACTGTTTTGCGATTTACGAGACAGGGCATGCCAGTAAGATCCTCATGAAGAAGAGGAGGATCCAGAGATAGAGATACTATTCTTGAAGGAAGGTGAACCAGAATAAAAGAGGCTAATAGGGAAGTCAGTACCGGAGAAGGAGCTCCCAGTAAAGAAGAGATGTGATTCGTGGCTAAAGCAGCCACTAGAGTAACCCTTCAGGGTTGAGTCCGAAAGACTAGTTATGCCAATAGATAGGGATGAGAACTCCAAAAAGAAAGAATCCCTAAAGACATGATCTAATACTATAGAACTGTGTCAGGGTTTGAATGATATGCAAGAGTAGCCCAAAGACTCGAACGCGAATCATGAAGCCCGTGTAGAGGAAAAGGTTTATAGATAAACCAGGAATGACAGAGTTGCTTCTTTAGAATGCATCTTGAATGCAAATACTAACGGAGTCCAAGAGCATACGACTATGTTTTCATCTAGCATGGATCCAGAGGGTAAAGAGGCTTATGAACTGGACCAACTAGCCTCAGACGCAACTAAGGATAAGGAATGGTCATGGGCTTTGATGGTAACTATTCCAGATGCTGAGCTGTGGAAGCACGCTAGCGTTGAGATTATAAGAATTCCTATGCTTGCTTTTTATGTTTGTTTGGAAACCGTTAGAGGCCCTTATACATGAAATATTTCCAGATGACTAGATGATAGAACTGTTATGTACAAAGATGCATATGTGAATATATATCTATGATGTTTTTGAATAGTATAATAGCGAGCATGAAAGTTAAACTGTTATACTAATATGGCTGTTCATTTTTAAAAGGATTGAGAGAACAAGATGGTAAGAACATGTAGAAACCAAAATGTAGAGGAACAAAGGGGTCAGCCTAGACAAGACGGCCCTATGCAAGAAATCCTGAGGAGACTGAATGAACAACAACAATTTATGGAAAAGTTAAGAGCAGATCAAGCTCGTCAAGAATAAGAAAGAGTAGCTGAGAGATAAGGTACTATACAAGTAGTTGTAGTAGCAGCCTTAGCTACCCAGAACCAGAATATTCCTCAACTTCCTCCTCAGCCAAAACCTGAGCAAATTCCTGACCCCCCTCTAATTCAGGTTGTTAAGCTAGAGGATAGAGATGAGGTACAATAATGGGTTAGCAAATTCTGCAAGCATAACCCGCCTATCTTTGAGGGATCTTTAGATGCTCAAGTCGTTGAGAAGTGGATAACGCGACTAGAGAAAATTTTTAAAGTTATGAATCGTCCCTCTGAGATAAAGGCGCATCTAGCTATTTACAAGCTAGAGCAGGAGGCCGATAGATGGTGGAGTGATATATTATGAAGTGATATGTTATGAAGTGGTTGCCTCTTATAGTTGCATTATGTTATGTGTTTGGGGATCATATGAGTTATTGCTTGAATGTTAATTTATCTATGTCTTGGAATGGATAAATTGTGAGTAGTAAGTAATCAAGCATGAGAGATCCAAGCATAGGGGTCACTCAACCACTACAGTATTAGGATGAAGTAAACTTCTTGCATACTCTCGAAGTTAGTTTTCATTCTGAACAATCAGTGAATCAAGGGGATATCAGTGATGATAAGCTACCAGTATAAGTAGAAGAAGATCCAGGTATACAGATGCCAATGCAAGAGGAGAATCCATAATGAGTAAAGAGATGGGATGTATGGGTTAGACAGATGTTAGAAGAACCCTTTTGGGTCGAGCCCGAAAGACCAGTCGTGCTTTTAGGTGAGGCTGAAAGTTCCAAGAACAAGGAACCTTCTGAGACAGGTTCTAATATCCCTGATTCACATTAAGATTCAGACGCAGTTGTAAAGCTAGAAGCTGAGCCAGAACCTAAGAAAGAAGAGATAGCTCCAATAATAATAGAGCCTACTAATGGGCCATACTTACGTAATATTTTGCAGACATACACCAGAGAGTTACAAGAGTCGATGACTTCTAGAGGGTGTAGCTTCCATTTGGCATGGTTAGCTAGAGCTAAGGAGGAGTTTGAGCTAGATCAGCGGTCTCCTAATACAGCATAAGAGAATGATTGGTTATGGGTAGTACTGAATTATCTCCCAGACTTAGAGTTATGGAGAGCTGCGAAGGCATATATTATGACTCTTCCTTTTCCTACTTTTTATGAAGTCATAGGAGTAATAGAGGCTCTTGTATATGAGAGTATCTATATGACTAGATGTCAGTACTTTTATATGTATAGTATAACTTTTATGTACAAATGAGCATGTTGAAATTTGAATATGTTGTTTTGGGTAGTATAAATGGTGAGCATGATATTTAATTGTTATATTAATATGGCTATTCATTTTATTAAGGACTAAAAGAGTAAAATGGTGCGAACTCGTAGAACACAAAATTAGAGGATCAAAGGGGTCAACCTAGACAGGATGACCTGATGCAAGAAATTTTGAGAAGATTAAATGAACAATAGCAGTTGATGGAATAACTAAGAACAGCTCAGGCTCACCAAGAGCAAGAAAGGATTCGCCAAGAGTAAGAGAGGGTAACGGAAAGAGAAGCTACCACTCAGGTGGTAGTAGCAGTGGGTCTAGCTGCTCAAAATCAAACTACTCCCCAGCCTTCTCCTCAGCAGGAGCCCGAACTAATTCCTGATCCTCATCCAATTCGAGTTGTGAGACCGAAAGATAAAGATGATGTGTAGCAATGGGTGAGTAAATTTTGCAAACATAATCCACCTACATTTGAAGGATCTTTGAACGTCCAAGTCGCAGAGAGTTGGATAATGCGACTTGAGAAAATTTTTAAAGTAATAAACTGTCCCTTTGATATAAAAGCACAGTTAGCCATCTACAATTAGCCATCTATAAACTGTCATTTCAAATACGGAATTGATTTTGTTGGCTCAAAATTGCCCTGTTACTTAGGAAATTTTTCTTGAACAATTTCATGAGAAGTATTTCCCTAGGTCTGTACAAGATGAAAATGAAGCTGAGTTCCTTATGCTAAGGCAAGGTGAAAATGAGTTGTTTGACGAATACTTGGCTAAGTATCTGCATCTATCCAGATACCCCACCTACTTGCAACAGATCAATAATGAACAGTGGAGTACAGAAAGAATGATTAGAGGTTTGAAGCCTTCTTTGAGAGAAAGAGTATCCCTGATGAGGCTGTTGACATTTAATGCTGCAGTGGAAGTCTGCAGAATAACAGAAAATAGCCAAAATCATTATAATCAGGCCAAGGCTTTGGCACCTGGAAGTACATCGGGAGTAAAGCAAGGGAAAAAGGCGATATTTAAGAGGGGATTTAAGAAACAGGGAAATAAGAGAATCAGCCAACGAAACCCATTGGGTCAGGCATGTAATAAGTGCATACGTATTCACGGTAACAGACCTTACCTAGCAGGCCAAAATGTTTATTTTAAATGTCGGAAACTTGGTCACTTTTTCCGTGAATGCACCCAGGTATTTGAGGGGCAAAAATCACAAAGTGCCGGCAGAGTCTTTGTTATTACGCTAGAAGTGGATAAATCGCCCAGTATATACAAATTTACGGTATGGGCGCATGTTATTATTTTATTCCGCATAGTTGCACTAATTGTCCGGGTTAGATTATAAATACTCTGCTATGTGATAAGATCATACTTACCCCTATTAGCATTCGTGTTGTTACCCGCTATGCCTGCTTGAATAATATGACCCGATAAGATTGTGGTTACAATGTTGTTTATTTAAATTGCATATCATTCCTTAATAATTGATGTGGTTGTTGGCTAATGGAATGTTATTTGATTGTGAAAGTCAAATCCTGGTGTTACCCCCTAAGAAATGGTTCCAAGCACTGAGGTCAGATTAGATTGCACTTTTAAAGATGAAGTAGAGAGATGCTTCTAAAAGGGATGCTGAGGCTATATAATTTTTTTTCAGTAGGATCTGAAATGAAAGAATCCCTTCAAGATATTCCGGTAGTAAATTCCCGGGATGTGTTGTTTGAGGAAATCAATGGATTACCTCTAAAGAGAGGTAGGGTTTGTTATCGATTTATTATTCGAGATCAATTGAATTTTAAAGACTTCGTAGAGAATAGCTCTAGGTGTGATAATGGAGCTAAAGCAGCAAATTGAGAGGCTGATAGAGAATGGTATATTTGTCCAAAGAGTCACATGGGAACCCTAATTCTCTTTATGGAAAGAAAGATGAGTGTCTTCAGTTATGTATAAACTGCCGCGAATGGAGTAAGTAAGGATGAGAAATAATTATTCATTCCCAAACTGATAATTTGTTAGATTGATCGAGTGGGGCTAAGGTATTTTAAGATTGATTTAGGTTAGGTTATCATCAACTCCATGTTTGAGCAGGTGATATTGTTAAAATGACAGATGGACTAGATATGGATAGTGTGGATATCTAGTAATGTCGTTTGGTTTGATTAATGCCCTGTGGTGTTGTAACCATATGAAGTGTGTTTCTAGCGGTACCTGGATGATTTTAGCATAGTAATCACTAATGATATTTTTATGTACTCCAAATCTTTAGAGAAGCATGAGGGGAAGTTGTAAACGATTTTGATTGATTTGAAAGAAAAACATTTGTATGCTAAATTTCATGTTAGTTCTGACTGTCATGAGTGAAATTCCTTGGTCCAGGCTGTCAAGGTGAGATTCCTTTAGTATGTGATTTCTCAGGAAGAGTCATGGTAGACTCTAGCATGGGTGATGCTGTCCTGGGATAGAATTGGCCAAGGACTGTTACTAAAGTCAGAAGCCTCATGGGTTTAGCTGGTTATTGCAAATGATTTTATAAATTCCTCGGATTGCTTTGTCGCTAGCTAGGCTTATGTAAAATAATCGAATTTGTTATATGGGATGGAAAAATTTTGAGGTTGGAAAATGATGAGGAGGCAAGCCTACCTAGACGCTGATGTTGTTATTGATAAGGCAGTGAAAGGTCGTTGTATGTTACATCAATTAAAAATTGATGAGACCAGTTTACCTAGACCTAGCTGCTGATGATCCTAGATCCGAAGTAGACATGTGTGGTCTACAGTTTTGCCAAAGGGCATGGATTGGGAGGTGTGTTCCTAGATCCGAAGTAGATATGTGTGGTCTACAGTGATGCCAGTGGCCATGGACTGGGATTCGTGTTGATATAATAGGGGAGGTTACCTATGCCTCACGTCAATTAAAGCCTTATGGTGAAAATTTTTCCCACAATTGATTTGGAGTTAGCAGCGATTGTTTCTGCTCTAAAGCTAGGGGAAGCACTATTTATGGGAGCAACCATCGGCCTGTTTTGTGATTTTGGAAGTATAAAGTAATTACAATATTGTAATAAATTGAACTTGAGACAAAATGATGGGGAAAATTGCTCAATGACTATGACTGTTGATTTGTTTATCATCCAAGAAAAGCTTATGTTGTAATTGATGGCCAGTGATGCGCTAAGCCAGAAAAATGGGGTAGATGATTATGATCCTCATGTGAGGGTAAGGACTGCTCGACAATATTTCGGACAGGAGTTTAATGGGAAAAATTGTATGTGAGACCTGACGAGTTTGGCACACTCGGATTATAAATTGTTTGACCGAGGGAGGTCAATAAGGCTAAAAAAAATAATTTGATTTAGCCTGTTGAGACTCAATTGAGCCTTGGCGAACAGTAAATTTTTATAATATTCTTGAGGGAATAATAGAATCCAGAAATAAATATTATATCCTTCCAAAGCCTACTCTAAGATTGCAATTATTTGATGAGGCTTATAAGAGTAGGTACACTATCCATCCAGGAATGACGAGAAGGTATCATGAAATAAAATAACTGATTTGGTGGCCTAGGATGGAAACAGACATCATTGATGAAGTGACAAAATGTCTCACTTGTCAGTAAAGACAGTGTAAGCGAAGCCACCAGAAATGTTAAAACCTCCGTCGATTCCAGAATGGAAATATGATAGTGTTATAATGAATGCTGATATGGAATATAAATCTGTTATTAGCTAAATACTACCATTCCAGTATCGAGATAGTGCCTTGTGAGGCCAGTATAATAGGAGATGTAGATCTCCATCGAAATAAATTGGAAATTTTTATCTACCGTTTGGCTTTACCCCGAATCTGAGCTTTGTCCATGATGTCTTACATGTTTCCCAGTTAGAGAGGATTGACATTAGATGAAAATTTTATGGGAAACTAGACATAAAAGCCAGATACTCTGAGGTGGTAGTATAAGGTATACAAAATTTGAGGACGAAATTTATTTTTAAAAGGAGGAGAAATGTAATATCCACCCTTTTCTGTAAACTGAAATATAGGTCAAACCGATAGCTGTTAAATGAGAAAAGGCCCATATAAATAAAGTACAGGAAGAGAGGAAGCCATTAGACCAGAAAGACTATGGGTAAGTTTGTCCTAAGGCTTTAAAATTTCTAAATACATAAGCCGGGGACATAAATGTCAATAAGTATAAAGACTAAGGGCAATATGGACTTTGGATTAAAAGGGCCAAACCAGTAGTCAAATGTCAAGTTAGAGCTCACAGATAAAAAGCACGGAAAAAGATGATGCTAATTGGCTGAAAAGCTCAAAGTTAGACCTGGCTCATCGGGAGAAATTTTATAAGAACTCTGCAGTTAAGTGTGCTCGTCCTGGAGTAGTGTAAGGATGGGTGACCTTCTGGAAAGGACCCATATGTCATTTAACAAAAAGACCAAGGACATAAAGGCCTTTAAGTGTAAAAAGTAAGGGCCTTGAAAGATTAGAACAAGTAAGGGCAAAATGGTAAATAAGAGAAAACGGAAGGGCATTTTGGTCAATAGAGAGTGCACGACTCACTGATCACAACCGTGATTCACGAATTTTCCAAATTCGGACCAAATTTCTGTCTATAGAATTTTGAAGGGCAGAAAAGGAAAAATAATTATTTAAGGTATCAGCAGTTCTCAAAGATCAAAGACCAGAGTATAGAAAAATTAAGTAAACTTTATAATATTTTACAAAATTATTACCCAGCATACGATAAAGGCGATTTTCCCGAATAAGAGGGAAAACACCCAAAAACCCCAGAAAGATAATTTATTTCAAAAATTAATTTTAGGCAATCTAGAGGACATTTTGGGAAAAGAAAAATGGTTAGAATATCAGTGGAAAATGTAGTAATTTTTAAGGCCCTAAAAATATTTTGCCCTCTGATTACGCGTTTTCAGGGGTTTTGGACATGATAGAATAAACCTGTTGATTTTTGATGAGATCCAGGGGTATTTTTGGAAGAAGAATTTTGCCATAATTATGAGGAGAATATGGAGATTAAAATAGAAAGAAAACATCTTCAGAAAAGCATAGAAAAATTTACCGGAATAAAGTTGTATTACCGGTAAAAAGTGTAATCGGTAGAAGTAACCGAATGGAATTCGGTTTAGTTAGTGTAACTAAGTCCCTAACCCCTTAGTCACACTTAATAATTATCACTTAAGAGTAACCAATAAGAGACAAGCATGTGTTTAATATGTGGTGAAATCTTAGCCTTTAAGATTAACTTTATTAAGAAGGAATGCATCTTAGCCATCCATTTACTATGTGGAGATTTAATAAACACAAAATACCTCATCTTCCTCCCCATTTCGCTGAGAATTCCCAGCAGAAATTTGAGAGAAAGGTGATGACATTACAAGGAAAGGAGAGAAGAAAAATTCCAAGGAAAATCAAAGGTAAAAGCTTAAGCACCTAATCCTATACATTTTCTTGAAGCTTGTAACTTCTTCCTATCTATGGTATTAGAATCTTGAATAAACTCCTCCTTTTCAAGATCCAAAGTTTGTGTTCTTGAAAGAGAATTTGAGAAAGAGGAAGAGTTAGAGCCAATAATGATGTGTAAAATGATTCTTGGGTTGTAAGGAGTAGATTGGTATATATATTGTGGTTGTTTGGTTGTTGTTTGATGATTTGTGAATTTTGGGATTGCAAAACCCTAAGGGAAGTGCTGCTAAAATTTCAATTGAATGAATGAGAGTTGAATTCAAGCTATATGATCCATGGGAATGAGGTTGAAAACAAGAAAATGAGGTTACATGTCAAGAAAAGTTGAAAAGAACCATTTTTACAATTTTTGGTAAATTTCATGCAAATCTGGAAAGTGAAGGAAGAAGTGTGTTTTTGAGGATGTTAATGCTTCCATTGGCTTTAAAATGAGAAATTGTGTAGGGGTAAAGTGGGCCAAGGAATTATGAAGCATTAAAAAGGTTACAAAGCAAGGAAGTTGAAGAGGAAGTTTAATAGAGTTTTAAATTGATTCTTGCCTTGAAATGTTTAATGCTTTATGAACACAATGTTGTGGATTATGTAGGCAAGTGTTTGGTGCAAGAGGATAATTTCCAAAGTGATCAAGAAAGGTTACAAAGCTAAGACGAAATTAAGGAGTAAAGGTAGCAAAGTTTTCTAACTCTATCAACATTGCAAAATTCTCCATAAAAATTGTTCATATTGCAAGCTTTAAAACGAGCCAAAGAACACTGGATTTGGAGTTTTGTGCGAAAAGTTATGATGTTCCAAAGTTTGAAGAAAATCATGGAAAAACCTGGGAAAAAGAAAAATTACCAAATGAACAGTGGTTTTTCACGAAATAAGCTATATCAATTGAGCAAGTTAATGACCCAATGATTATTTTTCCCTCATGGAGGAACTTATAAGCTTCAAACAGAAATTGGAACCACTCAATTTTGATTTTTCTAGAATTAGTTATGAATTTTCAAAGTTGGGCTAAAATTCTGTGAATAGTAACTTAAAAATCAAATTTTCAGATTTGATTTCTTTTGACTTTTTAAGCTATTCAGGGCCCAAGAATGGTTTATTAATGTTATAAAATGAAGCTTAAGGGGTAATTAAGGTGTGTTACACTCTTAAATAACCTTCCAAATGTGCTCTTGGAGGTATCATCTTCCTAAAGATCATGTAATAATATACACATGAATTTCCAAACAACATAATGCAAGAAAACTTGCAAAAACGCACTAGAGCACTTCTTTAACCCTACAAGTTCAAGACTTAGTTTTTATGGTCTCTTAAGCTTCTAAAATCCATCACTTATATTAACCCTACACAAAACATCATTTTAAAGGCAATGGAACCATCAAAACAACAAAAAACACATCCCTTCTATTTTTTCTTTGCATGGCCGAGAATCAGCAAAAATGGGAGAAAGGAGTTTTCAACTTTCAACATGTATTCTTGTATATTAATGCTCCCAAACCAATATCCATACATCTTTTTAGCTAAAAAACAACCCTTCGCTCTTAGCAAAAGTGGCGTAACCTTCACCCATAACACTTAGGGTTTTCACATAACTTCTACAACCACCAAAACAACCAACAACAACAATCAAGCCATCTTTTACTACTCAAGAAAGAACTTGGAATCTTTTACTACCTCAAAAGCCTTCTATTTTTCATTTTCATACCTTGATACCCCAACTTT
Source organism: Vachellia pachyceras (assembly GCA_025593235.1). NCBI lineage: Eukaryota > Viridiplantae > Streptophyta > Magnoliopsida > Fabales > Fabaceae > Vachellia > Vachellia pachyceras. Next base: position 13,392 of record JANTPZ010151599.1, on the reverse strand, counting down.
TCATCTTCAAAAAGAGGGCTTTGATTAAGGAAATCAACCATTAGAGAGGTAGTAGAAATTGCAAGGAGTAGAGAAATGGAAAGAGTTGGTGGTTTGGGTGAGTTACCTTAAGGTTGTGAGAGCTCTCTTCTTCTTCTTCCTTGGGAGCAAAGTGGCATCTTTTGAGAGCTTGAGGGAGAGAAAAATCTGACCATATGAGAGAGAGAGTGTGGACGGATTTGTGAGGGAAGAGAGAGGGAGATTTGCTTATTAGAGACTCCTCTTTAAGATTGTATGGATGGGATTGATTCTTGGAGACCAAGTTGGTTTTTACTTGTTTGTGGTTGTGCCACTTGTCCTCTCTTGATTGTTTGGTGCAAAGTGACTTTTGGCTTCCCCTAGAAGCCTGGTTGGGCTGACTAGTTCCCTGTCCATTCAGTTACTTGATCCGGTTACACGCTTTTCCGTAAAGTAGCTTTTATCAGGGTAACTTTCTTTTTACTTTTCCGAAGACTTCCTCTCTCATGTGGCACCATTCCCTAGGCCTCCTTGCCTAGGTGGCATCATGTCCTACCTCAAAGCAGCCGCTGGTTTTCCATGTAAGACGTCAGGATTTCCTCGATTTGCGTGAACACCGTAAAACGTGCTTCCGGCGGCCAATTTGATTTAAGGGCATGGAAAATTTTTATATTTTTCGCTGATACTCCAGCCCTTTTTTGTTCCTCAAAATTCATCCTGGATTTTCCGTAATTAATTTTCTAAGAAAATCCTTTTTCGGGGCTTTCGGGCACTGATGTTCTCCGTACTACGAAACTACCCGTACCAGATACCGAGTAATAATTTTATTAAATACTTTAGGACCCAACTAAACTTTTCTAAGTTCGGGTCTCTGGCATTTGAGGAGTCCTGCTGCCTTGAATAATTATTTCTCAGTCTTTTAGTCCTCTAAAAATCCTTAATCACGAAATACCATTGCATTTCTTTATCTTTCTTACTTTCCACATATTTACGAAAATGCCACCACCTTTCTTACTTCTCTCATAATTACCAAAACGCCATCAGTTTTTCTACTCTTTCTTAATTCCAACCTTACCCTTGGTTGACTTTGACGTTTTGGTCAAACACTGACTTTTTAGTTGACTTTTGACCAAATTACCAAAATGTCCTTATTATTTAATGACATTTTACGTCCTAGGCCTTTTTTACTCATAATGACCATTTTACCCTTGTCATTTATGCCAAATGACCATTTTGCCCTTTAGTCATTCTTACTTAAAATCCTTAAGACTAGGGACTTAGTCAATTATGATCCTTATTTAGAGGCAGTTTCTTTTCTATATTTCCATATCCTTGGGCTTTAAATCTTCACATAATTACCGACTTAGCCTCTAATTCCACTCGTAGGAATATACGGATATTACATTCGCCACGGCCAACAAATTAATTTTAACCTGTTTTACCTTCTCGGGTACTGTTCATCGCAATGTAAGTTGATTTTAGCCATGGCCAAATTTTCTTTTTCACACTTCACTAATTTATTTCATTCCATTTTTAGTACACACATACCCTTAACTCACACATACCTTTCATACATACACATTTATACACTTACATACCCATTCTATTCATTTTTTAAGTTGATTTAGTTTGCTCCTGTATGATTTTTTTCCTTTGTATGCCCAAAAAGAATCAGCTTGAACCTTATGATCCCGAGATTTAGAGGACATTCAGGGAGACACGTAAGGCTTAAAGAAGAAAAGGGAAAAGCAAAGTAGTTAGGGAGGTAGACATATGAGTATGAGAATCTAGTGTAGAAAGAGTTGATAATTTAGGAAAATTTACTAGAGAGAATATCATGGCTGAGAATCAACCAAACATCTAAAACCAAAACATAAATGAAATCAGCAGGGGAATGGTGGTAATAGAAGAATGGTGAAGAGGAAAGAATAGGGGAGAATAATGGAAATAATAAAAGGAGGACCATTAGGGAAGCTGTAATATCTACCATTTTTTGTAAATAGAAACAGAAGCTAAATTGATAGAAATGAGATAAGATAAGGCTCAGAAATGAAAGTACAGAAAGAGAAGATGTCAATGGACCAAAGAGACCCTGGTCAATTTAGTCCCAAGGCTTTGAAATTACTTAGAATGTAAGCCAGGGACATAAATGTCATTAAGTATAAAGACCAAGGGAAATATGGTCATTAGATAAAAAGGGTCAAACCAGTAGTCAAAAGACAAGTTAGAGCCCACGGATAGAAAGTACGGAAAAAGTTAATGCTGTTGGGCAGGAAGTCGCTGAATCAGAGCTGGTCTGGTGGATGGAAGTCGGTAGGAACTTCAAAGTTAAGTGTGATCGCCCTGAAGCAATCCTAGGATGGGTGACCTTCTGGGAAGGGACCCATATGTCATTTAATAAAAGACTAAGGACATAAAAGTCTTTTAGTATTAAAAATAAGGGCAAAACTGGAATTTTGGAAAAGTAGAGAAAGTAAGGGCAAAATGGTAAATATGAGAAAATGGAAGCGCATTTTGGTCATTTGACAAAGTCAAAGTTAAAAAGTCAACTGTTGACCAAAATATCAGAAAAATTCACAGAGGCCCAAAAGATAAAGCAGAACTCACTGATTAACAGAGATTCGACGGATTGTTGAAAATCGGCCTAGAATTTTATTTATAGAATTTTGAAGATTTAATGGCCGAAAATAATTATTTGTGGTATAAAGAGACCTTAATCAGTTGAGTTCAGGGTATAGAAAAATTCAGTGAATTTTATAGTATTTAATAAAATTATTATCTAGTGTACGATTAAGGCGATTTTCCCGAAAATTGGGAAAAAGACCAGAAAAATAACCGAAAATCCCTGAAATATAATTATTTCAAAAATTAATTTTAGATAATCTAGAGGGAATTTTGGGAAAAGGAAAAGGGCTAGAGAATCAGTGAAAAATGTAGTATTTTTCAAGGCCCTAAAAGAAATTTGCTCTCCGATTGCTCCGTTTCACAGATTTTGGACATGATAAAATAATCCTGTAAAATTGAGGTAATCAAGGGGTATTTTGGGAATAATAATTTTGTTATATTCAAGATGAAAATATGGAGATTAAATGAGAAAGAAAATATCTCCAGAAAAGTAGAAAAATATTTACCGGAATAAAGTTAAGTTTACCGGTAAAAAGTGCAATCGGTAAAAGTAACCGAATGGGATCCAATTTGGTTAGAGTAACCAGATTGTAACCATATTTTTAAAGCAGAAATTTAGCCATCATTACACCTTTATGTCAATAAGAAGCAAGCACGTGGTCTCTAAGTGGTACAATTTCATCCTTTAGATTGAGATCAAGTTACAGGACTTAATCTTAGCCATTGATTCCATTAATTGTGAATTATTAAACCACACATATTCCCTTCATTCCAGCCCATTTGGACCGACCTTCATGGGCAGAAAAAGAGAGAGCAAAGACGCCAAGTATGGAGGAAGAAGAAGGGGAAAAGTTCAAGAGAAAATCAAAGGTAAGGAAGATGCTACCTTATACTATATACCAATCTCTTCCTTGTGATCTTCTCTACCTCTTCCATGGTTCCAAAATCTGATTTGAGCCCTCTTTCTCAAGTTCCATGGCTTAGGGTTCTTGAGAGAAAAGTGAGAAAGAGAGGGATTTAGAGCCATTAAGTTGTTGCAAAAGTCTCCTTGAGTTGGAAGGAGCATATTGATGTTGTTGTTGTTGTTGATTGAGTTGTTTTCTTGATTTTGTGAAATTGGGAAATCATGCATGAATAGGGGTTATGCTGCCCAATTTTCTTCTTGACATAGGAGAGTTAGAATCAAGCCTTACCATGCATGAATGTAACCTTGAAAGCAAGAATATGATGATAGAAGTTGAAAAACACATGTTGGTGAATGTGTGTGATATGTCTCGGCCTGACCTGGAAGTGGGAGAAGATGAATTGTTTTGATGATTCCAATGGTTTTATAAGGCAAAATTGTGTAGGTATACAAGTGTTCATGATTTTTAGATGCTTGTATATGAATCTGGAATATTTGAAAGTTAAAGAGTAAGTGCTGTGAAATTCGTTTTCTGGAGGAAGTATAATTGTAACGTGTTTTTGTGTGGTCAAATGTTGTCCAATGACCATGAAACTTTCTAGAATTAAAGTAGACTTGTCAAGCTTTAATCTGATAGGTCATATTGGTTAATTGGATTTTTGTGCTGGGAGATATGAATTTTTGAAGTTTAGGCACTAAATCTGGAACAAATCCTAGCACAGTTGGGTAAACTGAGAATTCTGGAATTCTGGGTGCATAAATGCCAATAGATAATATTTTTCACGTAAAGAGGACTTAATGAACTTCACATAGGAAGTTGAACCACCCCAATTGGATTTCTATAGAGTTAATTATGATTTTTCAAAGTTTGGTCAAAGTGCTGGCAGCTCTTGGTTACCATGCGAATTTAAGAAAGAAAGTGACCAAATGTAATTTGTAGGAACTCCAATGGTGAAAGTAAGCCTCTAGGGCTAATGTGGCCCATTGGGCATTCACTTTTCATGACTCTAATAATGTCATTACTTATCTAGGGCCATAAAGTGACAAAGCAAAAGCTATGGTTAGAAGATCAAAGTACTAGAGGAGGAGGCAAAGTCTAAAAGGTAGTGAACTTACTTACTTGTATGTATGTGATGTTATGTTGTGCATTGATTTGCTGTATTGCTTTGCTAGATTATGTGAAGCATGTATGAATGAATGAAGCTCTGTTTTTGTTTTTACTATGGCCATAAGTATATTTCATGAAACATTGAGCACGCAGCATTTCATTATGTGAACATGAGCCTATGTAAGGCAAGCATATCATACACTAGCATTCATCCTACATGCATTGTTTGTAATGTTTGCTACTGAGATTCCTCGAATCTCACCCTCCCCCATTAACCATTTTTAGGTACAAGTTCTTTCAAAGGGTAAGGAGATAATGCATGAGGTTTGAAGCAAGGAATTTATTTGTTTATGTATAAGAATAATGTTGTAAAGGTTATGTCATTTGGGATTTAAGCATGTGATGTAATATGTATTATGAACCTTTGTATGTTTGGTTAATATGTGATAGTGAGAGACTCCCATTTTCATGATCAAGCATGACTAAAAAAGGTTTAGAAGTTAGGGTTTTAATGAAGTTTAAAAATGAAAAAGTTGACTTTTTATCAAAGTGAAGTTAGTCAAACCCCTAACTTTGACCTATCGAGTAATAGGGTAAATGAACTCTAAATGAGCTTAAATTTTACAAAACAAATAGTTGGCATTGCAAGCTTTAAAACAAGCCAAAGAACACTGGATTTGGAGTTATGTATTGAAGTTATGATGTTCCAAATTTTGAAGAAAATCACTAAAAATCTGGGAAAAATGAAAAATTGCCAAATGAACAGTGCTTTTTCACGCATTAAATTATATCAATTGGGAAAGCTAATGAATCAAAGAGTATTTTTCCCTTGTAGAGGAACTTATAAGATTTAAATATAAATTGGAAGCACTCAATTTCAATTTTTCTAGAATTAGTTATGAATGATCAAAGTTGGTCTAAAAAGCTGTGAATAGTAACTTTCAAAAAGTTGAAAGTTTAAATTTTGAATCTTTTGGACTTTTTGATCACATTGAGGCTTCCCTTTGATTGAAAATCAATATAAAGTGAAGCTAAAGGTTAAGATTAAGGAGTGTCACACAATTCATGTAAATAATATTACCATTGAAAGTACTTATGCCATGTTTAAGTCTGGGGACGAGCTTGTACATTCAAGTGTCTTATCTATTGCCTTTGTTGCTGAATATGAGGAACCATCATCTTTTGCATCATTATATTCTAAAAATTCTACCTGTGATTGTGAGGGGATGGGAACATGTCTCTAATGCATTGTACTGAAATGTTTGCTCCCCGTATCGTAGACTCAAAATAAGCAGTTGACTGAGCCAGACACCGATGTTAAGCACAACATGTGACACCTCTTATATATCCCTCTTAGCTTCAATTATAATGATTTGGAACCAATTCATGGCCTTAAGTAACTTAAATTGTCAAAAGGGACTAAATTGAAAACTTTCATTTTAAGAAAGTTACTATTCACAGTTTTTCTGGCCAACTTTGAAAATTCATAACTAATTCTAGAAACATTGAAACAGAGTGGTTCCAACTTCTATTTGAAGCTTACAAATTTCTTTATGAGGGAAAAATACTCATTTGTACAGAAACTGGTCCAGTTGGTACAGTTTGCTTCGCAAAAATGTACTGTTCATATGGTAATTTTCCATTTTC
>JANTPZ010151590.1:0-16363 GCA_025593235.1 Vachellia pachyceras | reverse complement strand
GTATAAAAAGTCCCAAAAAGAATGGACGGTTAAGATGTGATCTTGAAATTTAAGGGCTTGGATTCATCCACATGCATGACATTTGCTCTCTCCTCATTGGCTAGTCAAAAATATCATTATGGCTGCACATGGGGAGAAAAATCTGTTTGGGGTTTGGTTACACTAACCAAACCAAATTCCATTCGGTTACTTCTACCGATTACACTTTCTACCAGTAAACATAACTTTATTCCGATAAATCTTTTTCTACTTTTCTGGAGATGTTTTCTTCCTCACTTAATCTCCATAATTCCCTCTTAAATATAATAAAATCATCATCCTCAAAATGTCCCTTGATCTTATCAAAACCAACAGGATTACTTTATCCTGTCTAAAACTCCTGAAAACACGCAATCTTAGGATAAATCATTTTTAGGGCCTTATAATTTTCTATATTTTTCACTGATACTCTAGCCCTTTTTCTTTCCCCAAAATACCTTATAAACTACTCAAAATTAATTTTTGTAATAAATTATATTTTTGGTGATTTTTCGGGCCTTTTTCCTCATTTTCGGGAAAATCGCCTTAATTGTACTTTGGGCAATAATTTTGTAAAATACTATAAATTCCACTGAATTTTTATAGACTCTGCTTTTTGGTCTTAGGGAAATTCTGATACCTTAAATAAATATTTTCAACCTTAAATCTTTAAAATTCCATAATTCCTAATCCAGACCGAATTTCAACAATCGGTTGAATCTCTGGTAATCAGTGAGTTCTGCTCTAACTTTTGGGCATCTGTGAATTTTTTTGATTTTTGGTCAACCGATTTGACTTTGACTTTGTCAAATGACCAAAATGCCCTTACACTTTCTCTTAATGACCAAAATGCCCTTTGACAGTCTAACTTTTCATAAATTCCCATTTTGCCCTTAACCTTTTGGCCCTTGATCTTTTGGTTTCTGACTCCTAGGCAACTTCCCAGGAGGTCACCCATCCTAGAATTTCTCATGGGACGAGCACGCTCATCTTACTTGCCTTTGCTTGCATTATGGATTTCAAACTTTTTCAAATGGATGTAAAAAGTGCTTTCTTAAATGGTTTCATTATGGAAGAAGTTTATGTGAAACAACCCCTTGGTTTTGAAAATGTCTCCAAACCAAATCATGTTTACAAATTGAAGAAACCTCTTTATGGCTTGAAGCAAGCTCCTAGAGCTTGGTATGAAAGATTAAGTAATTTCTTAATCAAGAAAGATTTTGTTAGAGGAAAAGTGGACACAACTCTTTTCATTAAACATTCAAAATCAAATTTATTAGTTGTATAGATCTATATTGATGATATTATTTTTGGTGCAACTAACGATGATCTTTGCCAAGAGTTTGCTAAGATGATGCAGGGAGAATTTGAAATGTCCATGATGGGAGAGTTGAATTTCTTTCTTGGACTTCAGATTAAGCAAAGAAAGAATGGCATCTTTATCAATCAGGCCAAATACCTCAATGAACTGCTGAAGAAATTTGGAATGGATCAATGTAAAAGTGCTGACACTCTCCGATAAGTTTAAATGCACTCATTGATGCAGATGTAAATGGGAAAGATTATGATATCAAGAGATAGGGGTGGAAACAAGCCAGGTTCCACCCCAAACAGGCCTGTCCTGGCCTGGCCTGTGGCCTGTGTACAGGCCTTTTTTTAGGCCTATGCCTGGGCCTGTTTTCAGCCTGGCCTGGCATGTAGCCTGTATAGGCCTATTTTTAAATATTATTTCTTTTTTCTCACTTATAAGGAATTGACCAGATTACTGTAAAATGCTTCAGTTTATATTTCACTCGCCAAAATTAAAAAAAATCACCACTATTAATTCCAGACATTTTGAGCCCGTAGGAAGCATACCTTTGTTATTTAGCTCCTTCATCATATGATATACTTGTTTAGATTCAACAGCTCCAGCCTGAAATGTTACCCGTAGAAAGCATACATTTTGGTTTTTCTCAACAAGCTATAGTAAGAATCAATTACGCCAACATAGATCAGGAACATTGCAAGAATTAGAACATCAACCCACCCATAAGACCAATTTCTCCTCTCCTGCTGGTCTTTTGGCTTCTATGCCAGTTATGAGTTCTAATAAAACAACTCCAAAAGCATAAACATCAGTCTTATTAGATACTTTTCCATGTTGGAAATGCTCAGGAGCTAAATAACTATTGGAAAGCACAAGATTCATTTCATTGATTTGTATATAAAAACAAATAATGGGGGAGGGGGAAGGATAGACAGTTGACAGAACAAAATTGTTGAGATTTAGATTTTACCCAAATGTTTCCTTGACTGTTTTGTAGAGGAAAGGACCTGAAGGTGCAGAAGTCCATGTAGCTAATCCAAAATCGCACAACTGTGATTTAACAACATGAACGATCAAAATTCACGAGTTTATTACTGGACTACAATTGATCTGCAAGAATGCATCTCACCTTGGGAATTTTTTTTAGGAAAGGAGAATGTTTGAGGGTTTAATGTCTCAGTGTACAAAGCATCTTTAAGTTCCATTATGTAGGTAAGACATATCTGCAATTCCAGTTGCAACTTTATATCTCGCAGACCAAGGAAGTGGTGAACTACCTTTCACACATTTCCTCGCAGACCAGAGAGAGCATTTTCCTAGCTAACCTAATGGTTCTTTGGTCACTCTCGTCCAAAACTTCATCGGAAGAAGTTGACAAACTAGAGTTACAAACCAAAATACATAACAGACCAATCATATTAGCTTTGGAAATGAGAGCCTACCTGGAAGAAGCCATACGAAGAGGGAGATTGATGATTGAACTGATGGACTTTGCCGAGCTACGCGATGGACGGACTAAGGCGCACAACGATCACAAAGTAGCAATGAACGATGACGATCGCGGTGACAATAACAGCAGAGGAGAACAATGACGAGGGCAAAAAGGAGGATTTGGGGTTCTAGGGCAAGGAGTCGTGAGCTGAGGAGGAGAACGGTGTGAATGACGCTCTAGTACTTGAAAGTATATTAAAAAAATTTAAACAAATAAAAACAGGCCAAACAGGCCTGTCACACAGCCTCGACCTGGGCCTGGCCTATTTAAGGAAACAGGCTTTCCATGCGGCCTAGGCCTGTGCTTGGGCCTGTAAAAGCCTGGCCTGTGCAGCCTTTTACAGGCCAGGACACAGGCCGCCTGGCCTGTTTCCACCCCTATCAAGAGATACAGAGGAATGATTGGGTCTCTACTCTATCTCACGGTAAGCAAACCTGACATCCAATTTAGTGTTGGAATGTGTGCTCGTTATCAAGCTGCTCCCAAGGAGTCTCATGCTGAAAATGTCAAAAGAATTATCAGATATCCAGTTGGTACCATTGATATTGGATTATGGTATCCCAAAGGAGACAATGAAGAATTAATAACTTATTCATACTCTGATCATGTTAGATACAAGACTGACAGAAAAAGCACGAATGGCCAGTGTCAATTTCTTAGAGGAGCCCCGGTTTCCTGGTTTAGCAAAAAGTAATCAACGGTGTCATTATCTTCAACAGAAGCTGAATATATAGCTGCTGTAAGTTGCTGTGCTCAAGTGCTATGGATGAAGCAGCAACTCCAGGATCTGGGAATGATTTTCAAAGAAATTCCCATCTACTGTGATAATACAAGCACAATTAATCTTTCAAAGAACCCTGTACAACACTCACGGACCAAGCACATTAACATTAGACATCATTTTATCAGGGATCATATGCAAAATAAAGATATCAAGGTTGAATTCATTCCCACACATCTTCAGCTGGTTGACATTTTCACAAAACCCTTGACCAGAGAACAATTCATGAACATCAAAAGAGAATTGGGAATGGTGAATCCCAATGAACTGTAAGTTAATGTTAATTTGCCATATTTTGATGTATGACTATACTAGCTTAAGCTTCGGTGTAGTTTATTAAAGTTTTGCAGGTGTTGAATCAAACACTTGAAGTCAAAACTCGAGTACTGAAGGCAAAGAAAAGAAGTGTTCAACAATTTCTAATGAACACTCGAGTGTTATGAGGTATCACTCAAGTGTTAACAAGCTTAAAATGATGAAATACTCGAGTTTCAGGTTCAAGTGAAGATTTATAAAGCAACACTTGAGTTCTTAAAAATAATACTCGAGTGCTGAGCGTCACTGGGAGTCAAATACCTGAGTATTGGATGGAATAAAGGTAATACTCGAGTTTTCAATCTCAAAACTCAAGTTTGGTAAGTTTTTTAAACATGAGAATCCAAATACTCGAGTATTAAAAGATCAATACTCGAGTGTTGAAGAGTTTTAGTAACAGAGGACCCCGATACTCGAGTATTCCATGATAATACTCGAGTGTTAGCAAGCGCTGAGACAAAGGGGACCCCGATACTCGAGTACTGAATATCTAATACTCGAGTGTTGTCAAGCGAAGACTCAAATACTCGAGTACTCAATGTTGATACTCGAGTACTAGCTTGTCTGTTCATCTTCGTTAGTGCAATACTCGGTACTGACAGAGTAATACTCGAGTGTTACACTCAACACTCGAGTATTGCATCACAACACTCGAGTGTTTGGCTTATTTTCACCCAACACTCGAGTACTGAAACTCAATACTCGAGTGTTGGTGTATCTGATGCATTTTATCCCTCTTTTAGCATCACTTGAACCCTAATCCCCATTTTTCGCACTCGAGTTCTCTCAAATCACTGCACCCGATCAGTTGTAAGCTCTCACAAACCGTTACACACCTCTTCGATTACCAAAAACTAACACAACCCCTCATTTTATTCCATTAGATACTCCTTCAATAATCAGATTTCTCATCTTCTCGCATTCGTACTCTCGGAATTTCCATTTCCAAAAATTTCAAGTTTTGATCCTTGTTCACCATGGCCCGTACAAAGAAAGCCAAAGCCTCTACTCCTGCTCAATCCCAATCAGCATCATCCAAGAAAGTGAGGATCGTGGAGCCATCCGAAGGGGAGGAGACCATTGCTCTCTCGGCTCAAAAGTCCCAATCTGAGCAACCCAAGTCAATTTTGAAGGGAAAAGCTCCAATGACATCTTCCTCAGCCTATGTTCCATCATCTGCACAGGATTCTGACTCTGAAACAAAAAGCATATCCGTCGGGAAACTGGTTGCAAGTGCAAAGAAAAAGAGGAAAGTAAGAGCAAGTGGCCTTGGGGAATCTTCCAGAAGAGGATCAAAGAAGGTAACTAAACTAGAGCCTCCTAAATGTTACAATACTTCCACATTATACATCACTGAGCATGATGAGTATGAATTGAAATACAAGAACCGTGCTCTTTGTCCTGGAATTTATGTAAAGTTGGAAGAGATTAAGGCTTTATGGATTGATGTGACTAAGTACATGGAGCATTATAGGAAATTAATTGAGATTAATATGTCATATTCCCTTGAGATGGTGAGGATATTTTACAATAATATGAAATCCAACTCTTTGACTGATGAAAAAGGAAAAATCATTCATCATTCCATGGTTACAAAAATTAGAGATATAGAGATAAACATTTCTGTTGATAACATAAATGACTATCTGGGAACCCATGAGTTTGATAAGAAATTAAAGGAATTTTTAGAGAAAGAAATATTTAAGTTGCCGAGACCTGGGGAAGAGTATCCGAGCAACCTATCTTTTGATCCTGCTTCTATGCCAGTTATACAGAGGACTATTCACTACATCTATTCTAGATGTTTAGTGAATAAGAGCAAGAACTACACCCACTTGGCCCGTGGGGATTATCATATTCTAGCATCCACAATGGCTAAGGAAAAGAGGAACATTGGACAGCTTGTGTTCAATGAGATGTGGAGATTTAGGTTCTCTAACTCCAAAAGGATGACAGTGCCATACCCTTGCCTTATCTCTCGCATACTTGATATTCATCAAGTATGGTATATAATGGAGAAGGTTGAGAACCCTATCATGTTTTTTGCCCAGCACTTCCACAGGATAAACATAGATGTGGTGAAGGTTCAGGCTCATCCAGTAAAGAAGAAGAGAAAGGCTACATCAACCACATCCCGAATACAGGATGAGGCTCAGTCATCTGCTCCACCTCAACCATCTTCTGCTCCATCATTTGCTCAGGCTGCCTTGCAAACTTACATGGAGACATAATTCAGGAGGATGGGAAAGACCTTTATCACTACATTCCAGGCTCAGACCCAGGACTATATCAGAAATGTTCTTCAAGTTGCAAATGATTGCTTCTCGGGGAGGACATTAGATGTGGCTGTCACATCTTTGTCCAAGGACCTGATTACTTTTAAAGATACTTTCTTGGAGAGATTTGATGCATTACAGAGATCTGTGGCTGGTTTAGATAGCAGGGTATCCTTTATAGAGCAGTTCATCATAGACTCTCAGGCTTCTACCTCTACACATTCTCCTCCTACTCCCTCTCCTCCCTCAGATGATCCACTTACGAATGCAGTGCTAGCCATGTTTGACTTCTCATCTTCCATTCTGAACCCTGAGCATCAGCCCATTCCTGCATCTCCTATGTCCTCCATAGCTCCCTCTACACCTATCATTGACCCTGCACTATCATCTGATCCTGCTCCTTCTCCTCCTCACCACCCCCTATTTGATTGATGTACAAAAGGGGGAGAAAGAAAATTAGTCAGATGTGCTTTTGATGTTTATGTTTTCTAGTTCTTCTTGCTTTGTATTTGATTTATGACTTATAACTTTTGGAATACTTGTAATTTATGTTTATGGATAATCTATAAATGCTATTATGATTTCACATGTCTTTATGGTCACTTTTAGATTCTTTACTTTCATGTCTTGAGTTTTCATGTTTTGAGTTTTTGAAATTTAAGCTCATAATTCCTCATCCTGATTTTAAAAGTTTTTGTCATCATCAAAAAGGGGGAGAATGTTGATGCCATATTTTGATGATAACAAAATGATTTCAGGAATTATGAAGCTTGAATTGTTGTTGATTAAGTGTTTACAATGGAACACTCGAGTTTTGTGCTTTAGTAATCAAGTTTGTATGAAAGTATTAAGAATACTCGAGTATTGAACCTTTTTCATGTGTTAAAAATCAATACTTTCATACAACACTCGAGTTATTATTGAAAGTGTTGATAACACTCGAGTAATGAATGCTGATACTCGAGTACTGTGAGTTAAAATGTTTCTGTGATTCAGTACTTTGAATGAAAACTCGAGTATTAGGTTGAAGTGTTGTCAACACTCGAGTGATGTTTTTGAAACACTTGAGTATTGGTACTTAGAATGTTTTAAACTGAATACATTCAAGTGAAACTCGAGTATTGATGTTGAAGTGTTAGCAACACTCGAGTATTGTGTTTTAATACTCGAGTATTGAGCCTTATTTTCAAAATACTATGCTTCACTTGATGCAGAGTATTCGAGTTATAGATGGAAGTATTGGTAACACTCGAGTATTATGTTGGAATACTCGAGTATTGAGTTGTTTTTCAAGTCACAACACTTTACTTGAAGCAGAACACTCAAGTTGTGAAAGAAGTGTTGCCAACACTCGAGTGCTAGTTTGCAATACTTGAGTATCGGGCAAAGTTTTCAAACGTAGCGCAACACTTCAAGTAGAAACACTCAAGCATTTGATGAAAGTGTTGTCAACACTCGAGTATTGGGTTTTCAATACTCGAGTATCGAGCACTCTTTTTCTCAAAACATAACACTTCCAACAAAACACTCGAGTAATGGTAAGAAAAGTGATAACACTCGAGTATTGTGACATCTCAAAAGGCTTCACTTCAAGTTCCCCTTTGAACACTCGAGTAGCAACTAAAAGTGTTCTTAACACTCGAGTACAAAATTTTTAACACTCGAGTATTTGTGCTTAATTCAAAAACTTCTGCAATACTCTCAGCAAACACTCGAGCAATTTCAAAAGTGTTATAAAAACTCAAGCATTAAAACGAAACACTCGAGTATTGTTCAAAATACTTGGTTATCACTCGAGTATTGCTTTTCTCAATGGCTATTTTTCTCTGACAGCTTTTTACCTGCTCTCTGCAACTTTCCTTATTGGTGATTAACAACGTTTGAATCTCACCTGCCTTCATAAATGCAGAAACTCAGAATCATAGAAAGAGAAAAAGCTGTTCACGCCTCTTGCAGACAGATTGCATGAATCAGCCTTCGGCGCCTACATTCCTGAAGACGCATTTAATGCAACACTAATGGCGAAGACGAAGAGGTAGTTGATGAGAGTAACGGATATTAAAATCTCTCTAACGGCAACTTTATGACTCCTCATCTATAAAAGGACCAAGCATTCATTACGGAGAAGAGAGATGAACATTCCGAGCATTCAAAGCTATTTATTACATTCTCTATAAATTTTTCAATATTCTCTTTTGAACTTCAGTATTAGCTATCTATTCTTTTGAGAGAGTTTCTTTGAGCAAAACTTACTGTAAATCTGGGAGATATTCAAGGTGGGACCTTGAATTTGTTGGGTTGTGAATTTATCTGAAAACAGAGAGTATGAGACTTTGTTTATTGCATATAGTAAGGGGGAATGTGATTCTCCACTGTGAAGACAGTTTTGGCCTTCTTTGTTATTGGTTAGTGGATTGAAAAGCTCATAGGTGCTCTGAGGACTGGACGTAGGTCAGAAGGACCTAACCAGTATAAATCTTTTGTGTTCATCCACTATTTACCTTCCTCAGTGATATTGTTTTTAATTTTGTAATTTTCAATTTAATTTTTAAATTGACCAATTCACCCCCCGTCTTGGTCAAATCCACTCTTTACCTGTGTTCATCCACTCTTTACCTTCTTCAATGGATGTTTGCATTCAATTCTAAAAGATTTAAATGTTTAATTCTTGTAACACTAATCTTGTTAAAAATGTGCACTTTTTTGCCAAAATAGTTCAATTTTGAAATGAAACATGATTTAATGAATCTTAATTAAAGACTAGACATAGTGGATGTTCTCATTCAATTCTAAGAGAGTTAAATGTTCAATTCCTGTAACAATGATCTTGTTAAAAATGTGCACATTTTTGACAAAATAGTTGAATTTTGAAAAGAAACATGATTTAACGAATCCTAATTAAAGACTGAGTCTCAGTGGATGTTCCAATTCAATTCTAAGATAGTTAAAATGTTTAATTCCTGTAACACTGATCTTGTTAAAAATGTGCACATTTTGCCAAAATAGTTGAATTTTGAAAAAAAAACATGATTTAACGAATCTTAATTGAAGGCAGAGTTACAATGGATGTTTCTATTCCATTCTAAGAAAGTTAAATGTTTAATTCGTGTAAAACTAATCTTGTTACAAAAATGTCCACTTTTTGTCCATATAATAGAATTTTGAAAAAATATGATTTAAGGAATCCTAATTAAAGCTGAGTCCCATTGGTTGTTTCCATTCAATTCTAATCGAGCTAAGTATTTAATTCTTGTTACAATAATCTTGTTAAAAAATGTGGCATTTTTTGCCATAATAGTTGAATTTTGATAAACAAAAAATTATTTAAGGAATCCTAATAAAAAAGTGAGTCACAGTGGATGTTTCCATTCAATTTTAAGAGACTTAAATGTTTAATTTTTGTAACACTAATCTTGGCCAAAAAACGTCCACTTTTTTGTCAAAATAGTTAAATTTAAAAAAACCATGGATTAACAAATCCGAATTAAAACTGAGTCTCACTGGATGTTTCTTTTAAATTCGAAGAGAGTTAATTGTTTAATTCATGTAACACTAATCTTGTTAAAAAAATGTGCCGTTTTTTAAAGACTGAGTCATAGTGGATGTTTCTATTCAATTCTAAGAGAGTTAAATGTTTAATTTGTGTAAAACTAATCTTGTTCGAAAAAATGTCCACTTTTTTGTCAAAATAGTTGAATTTTGAAAATACCATGATCTAACGAATCCTAATTAAATCTGAGTCTTAGTGGATGTTTGCATTCAATTCGAAGAGAGTTAACTGTTTAATTCCTGTAACACTAATCTTGTTCAAAAAAATGTGCCCTTTTTTCCAAAATAAATGAATTTTGAAAAAAAACATGATTTAACGAACCTAATTAAAACTGAGTCTCAGTAGATGTTTGCATTCAATTCTAAGAGAGTTAATTGTTTAATTCTTGTAACACTAATCATGTTCAAAAAAATGTGCCCTTTTTTGGCCAAAATAGTTTAATTTTGAAAAAAACATGATTTAACGAATCCTAATTAAAACTGAGTGTTAGTGGATATTTCCTTTCAATTCTAAGAGAGTTAACTGTTTAATTCCTGTAACACTAATTTTGTTCAAAAAAATTTGCCATTTATTTGCCAAAATTGTTGAATTTTAAAAAAAAACATGATATAACGAATCCTAATTAAAAACAGAGTCTCAGTGTATGTTTCCATTCAATTCTATGAGAATTAAATGTTATATTCCTATAACACTAATCTTATTTAAAAAAATGTTTACTTTTTTACCAAAATAGTTGAATTTTGAAAAAAAATGAATTAACGAATTCTAATTAAAACTGAGTCCCATTAGATGTTTCTATTCAATTCTAATAGAGTTAAATGTATAATTCCAGTTACAATAATCTTGTTAAAAAAGTGGCATTTTTTGCCACAATAGTTGAATTCTGAAAAACAAAAAATTATTTAAGGAATCCTAATTAAAAAGTGAGTCACAGTGGATGTGTCCATTCAATTCTAAGAGAGTAAAATTTTTAATTCGTGCAACATTAATCTTGTTCAAAAAAACATGCCCTTTTTTGTCAAAATATTTGAATTTTGAAAAAAAACATGATTTAACGAATCCTAATTAAAACTTAATCTCATTGGATGTTTCCATTCAATTCTAAGAGAGTTAACTGTTTAATTCCTGTAACGCTAATCTTGTTCTCAAAAATGTCAACTTTTTTGCCAAAATAATTCAATTTTGAAAAAAATGGATTAACGAATCTGAATTAAAGCTGAGTCTCAATGGATGTTTCCATTCAATTAGAAGAGAGTCAACTATTTAATTCCTGTAACACTAATCTTGTTAAAAAATGTGCCATTTTCTGACAAAACAGTTGAATTATGAAAAAAATGATTTAATGAATCCCAGTTTAAAACAGAGTCTCAGTAGATGTTTCAATTCAATTCTATGAGATTAAATGTTTAATTCCTGTAACACTGATCTTGTTGTGCACATTTTTTGCCAAAATAGTTTAATTTTGAAAAAAACATGATTTAAAGAATCTTAATTGAAGGATAAGTCGCAGTGGATGTTTCTATTCAATTTTAAGAGAGTTAAATGTTTAATTCGTGTAAAACTAATCTTGTTGCAAAAATGTCTACTTTTTGTCAATATAATTGAATTTTGAAAAAAAAAAGGATTTAACGAATCATAATTAAAACTGAGTCACATTGGATGTTTCCATTCAACTCTAATCGAGTTAAATCTTTAATTCCTGTTGCAATAATCTTGTAAAAAAATTGGGCATTTTTTGCCATAACAATTGAATTTTTAAAAACAAAAAATTATTTAAGGAATCCTAATTAAAAAGTGAGTGACAGTGGATGTTTCCATTCAATTCTAAGAGACTTAAATGTTTAATTTCTTTAAATTAATCTTCACCAAAAAAATGTCCACTTTTTTGTTAAAACAGTTGAATTTTAAAAAAAATATGGATCAACGAATCCGAATTAAAAACTGAGTCTCAAAAGATGTTTCCTTTCAATTCTAAGAGAGTTTACTGTTTAATTTGCTGTAACACTAATCTTGTTCAAAAACATTTGCCATTTATTTGCCAAAATTGTTGAATTTAGAAAACAAAACTTGATTTAACGAATCCTAATAAAAAACTGAGTCTCAATGTACGTTTCCATTCAATTCTATGAGAGTTAAATATTTTAGTCTTGTAACACTAATCTTGTTCAAATATGTGTAATTCTTTGCCAAAATAGTTAAATTTTTAAAAAAATGATTTAACGAATCCTAATTAAAACTGAGTCGCATTGGATGTGTCCATTCAATTCTAATCGAGTTAAATGTTTAATTCATGTTACAATAATCTTGTAAAAAAATGTGGCCTTTTTGCCATATTACTTGAATTTTTGAAAACAAAAAATAATTTAGGGAATTCTAATTAAAAAGTGAGTGACAGTGGATGTTTCCATTCAATTATAAGAGACATAAATGTTTAATTTCTTTAACACTAATCTTCACCAAAAAATGTGCACTTCTTTGTTAAAACAATTGAATTTTAAAAAAAAACATGGATCAACAAATCCGAATTAAAAACTGAGTCTCAAAGGATGTTTCCTTTCAATTCTAAGAGAGTTTACTGTTTAATTTGCTGTAACACTAATCTTGTTCAAAAAAAATTTGCTATTTATTTGCCAAAATTGTTGAATTTTGAAAACAAAACTTTATTTAACGAATCCTAATAAAAAACTGAGTCTCAATGTATGTTTCCATTCAATTCTATGAGAGTTAAATATTTTAGTCCTGTAACACTAATCTTGTTCAAATATGTGTACTTCTTTGCAAAAATAGTTGAATTTTTAAAAAATGATTTAACAAATCCTAATTAAAACTGAGTCACATTGGATGTGTCCATTCAATTCTAATCGAATTAAATGTTTAATTCCTGTTGCAATAATCTTGTTAAAAAATGTGCCATTTTTTGCATAATAGTTGAATTTTTAAAAACAAAAAATTATTTAGGGAATCCTAATTAAAAAGTGAGTGACAGTGCATGTTTCCATTCAATTCTAAAAGACTTAAATATTTAATTTCTGCAACACTAATCTTCACCAAAAAATTTCCACTTTTTTGCCAAGATAGTTGAATTTAAAAAAAACATGGATTAACGAATCCGAATGTAAAACTGAGTCTCAATGTATATTTCCCTTCAATTCTAAGAGAGTTAACTGTTTAATTCCTGTAACACTAATCTTGTTCAAAAATATTTGCCATATATTTGCCAAAATTGTTGAATTTTAAAAACAAAACTTGATTTAACGAATCCTAATTAAAAACTAAATCTCCGTGTATGTTTCCAATCAATTCTAGGAGAGTTAAATGTTTTATTCCTGTAACACTAAACTTTGTTCAAAAATGTGTACTTCTTTGCCAAAATAGTTGAATTTTAAAAAATGATTTAACGAATCCTAATTAAAAGTGAGTCGCATTGGATGTCTCCATTCAATTCTAATCGAGTTAAATGTTTAATTCCTGTTGCAATAATCTTGTAAAAAATGTGGCATTTTTGCCATAATAGTTGAATTTTTAAAAACAAAATATTATTTAAGGAATCCTAATTAAAAAGTGATTGACAGTAGATTTTTCCATTCAAATCTAAGAGACTTAAATGTTTAATTTCTGTAACACTAATCTTCGCCAAAAAATGTCCACCTTTTTGCCAAAATAGTTGAATTTAAAAAAAACATGGATTAACGAATCCGAATTAAAAACTGAGTCTCAATGGATGTTTCCTTTCAATTCTAAGAGGTTTAACTGTTTAATTCCTATAACACTAATATTGTTCAAAAAATGTGTACTTCTTTGCCAAAATAGTTGAATTTTAAAAAAATGATTTAACGAATCCAAATTAAAACTGAGTCGCATTGGATGTGTCCATTCAATTCTAATCGAGTTAAATGTTTAATTCATGTTGCAATAATCTTGTTAAAAAAATGTGGTATTTTTTGCCATAATAGTTTAAGTTTTAAAAACAAAATTATTTAGGAAATCCTAATTAAAAAGTGAGTGACAGTGGATGTTTCCATTCAATTCTAAGAGACTTAAATGTTTAATTTCTGTAACACTAATCTTCGCCAAAAAATGTCCACTTTTTTGACAAAATAGTTGAATTTTAAAAAAACATGGATTAACGAATCCGAATTAAAAACTGAGTCTCAATGGATGTTTCCTTTCAATTCTAAGAGGGTTAACTGTTTAATTCCTGTAACACTAATCCTGTTCAAAAAATGTGTACTTTTTTGCCAAAATAGTTAAAAAATGATTTAACGAATCCTAATTAAAACTGAGTCGCATTGGATGTCTCCATTCAATTCTAATCGAGTT
Source organism: Vachellia pachyceras (assembly GCA_025593235.1). Taxonomy (NCBI): domain Eukaryota; kingdom Viridiplantae; phylum Streptophyta; class Magnoliopsida; order Fabales; family Fabaceae; genus Vachellia; species Vachellia pachyceras. The sequence goes on along the minus strand of JANTPZ010151590.1, from coordinate 2,302 downwards.
AAATGTTTAATTCTTGTTCCAATAATCTTGTAAAAAAATGTGGCATTTTTACCATAATGGTTGAATTTTTAAAAACAAAAAATTATTTAAGGAATCCTAACTAAAAAGTTGGTGACAGTGGATTTTTCCATTCAATTCTAAGAGAATTAAATGTTTAATTTCTGCAACACTAATCTTCACCAAAAAATTTCAACTTTTTTGCCAAGATAGTTGAATTTTTAAAAAAAACATGGATTAACGAATCCGAATGTAAAACTGAGTCTCAATGTATATTTCCCTTCAATTCAAAGAGGGTTAACTGTTTAATTCCTGTAACACTAATCTTGTTCAAAAATATTTGCCACAATTGTTGAATTTTAGAAACAAAACTTGATTTAACGAATCCAAATTAAAAACTGAATCTCCGTGTATGTTTCCAATCAATTCTATGAGAGTTAAATGTTTTATTCCTGTAACACTAAACTTTGTTCAAAAATGTGTACTTCTTTGCCAAAATAGTTGAATTTTAAAAAAATGATTTAACGAATCATAATTAAAACTGAGTCGCATTGGATATCTCCATTCAATTCTAATCGAGTTAAATGTTTAATTCCTATTGGAATAATCTTATAAAAAATGTGGCATTTTTGCCATAATAGTTGAATTTTTAAAAACAAAACATTATTTACGGAATCCTAATTAAAAAGTGAGTGACAGTAGATTTTTCCATTCAATTCTAAGAGACTTCAATGTTTAATTTCTGTAACACTAATCTTCGCCAAAAAATGTCCATTTTTTTGACAAAATAGTTGAATTTTAAAAAAACATGGATTAACGAATCCGAATTAAAAACTGAGTCTCAATGGATGTTTCCTTTCAATTCTAAGAGGGTTAGCTTTTTAATTCCTGTAACACTAATTTTGTTCAAAAATGTGTACTTTACCAAAATAGTTGAATTTTAAAAAAAATGATTTAACGAATCCAAATTAAAACTGAGTCGCATTGGATGTTTCCATTCAATTCTAATCGAGTTAAATGTTTAATTCACTTACAATAATCTTGTAAAAAAATGTGGCATTTTTTTGCCATATTACTTGAATATTTAAAAACAAAAAATAATTTAAGAAATTCTAATTAAAAAGTGAGTGACAGTGGATGTTTCCACTCAATTCTAAGAGGCATAAATGTTTAATTTCTTTAACACTAATCTTCACCAAAAAATGTCCACTTTTTTGTTAAAACAATTGAATTCAACGAATCCGAATTAAAAACTGAGTCTCAAAGGACATTTCCTTTCAATTCTAAGAGAGTTTACTGTTTAATTTGCTGTAACACTAATCTTGTTCAAAAACATTTGCCATTTATTTTTCCAAAATTGTTGAATTTTGAAAACAAAACTTTATTTAACGAATCCTAATAAAAAACTGAGTCTCAATGTACGTTTCCATTCAATTCTATGAGAGTTAAATATTTTAGTCCTGTAACACTAATCTTGTTCAAATATGTGTACTTCTTTGCAAAAATAGTTGAATTTTAAAAAAATGATTTAACAAATCCTAATTAAAACTGAGTCACATTGAAAGTTTCCATTCAATTCTAATCGAGTTAAATGTTTAATTCCTGTTGCAATAATCTTGTAAAAAATGTGGCATTTTTGCCATAATAGTTGAATTTTTAAAAACAAAATATTATTTAAGGAATCCTAATTAAAAAGTGATTGACAGTAGATTTTTCCATTCAATTCTAAGAGACTTAAATGTTTAATTTCTGCAACACTAATCTTCCCCAAAAAATTTCCAATTTTTTACCAAGATAGTTGAATTTAAAAAAAACATGGATTAACGAATCCAAATGTAAAACTGAGTCTCAATGTATATTTCCCTTCAATTCTATTAGAGTTAACTATTTAATTCCTATAACACTAATCTTGTTCAAAAATATTTGCCATATATTTGCAAAATTGTTGAATTTTACAAACAAAACTTGATTTAACGAATCCTAATTAAAAACTAAATCTCCGTGTATGTTTCCAATCAATTCTAGGAGAGTTAAATGTTTTATTCCTGTAACACTAAACTTTGTTCAAAAATGTGTACTTCTTAACCAAAATAGTTGAATTTTAAAAAATGATTTAACGAATCCTAATTAAAAGTGAGTCGCATTGGATGTCTCCATTCAATTCTAATCGAGTTAAATGTTTAATTCCTGTTGGAATAATCTTGTAAAAAATGTGGCATTTTCGCCATAATAGTTGTTTTTTAAAAATAAAAAATTATTTAAGAAATCCTAATTAAAAAGTGAGTGATAGTAGATTTTTCCATTC